>LPNX010810367.1:0-24825 GCA_001517045.1 Pseudotsuga menziesii | reverse complement strand
CCCCCCCCCCCCGCCCGGCCCGGATTTCACTAAAATTTGGGGGTGGTCTCCAAACGTCCCCAATGTGTGTTTCCTCGTTCCTGCGCTCCCGCGTCTCAAAAACTTGGGGGAACATTGCGTTAGGGTAACCCTTTCTTGGAACAAATTTGCATGATAACCCAAAGGCTTGGGTAAGAATGGCCATGTTTTGCAAGTATTCTAACTCTAAGCATTGTTTATAATTTTATTAATTTTAATTTTTAATTTATTACCAGCATAGATCCAACTTAAACCCAGATCTATTAAGCACCAATAGGGATCCAATTTCTTGAGGTGTAAATTTTTTTATCTTAAATTTTTTCCACATCTAAACAAATTTTAACCTCAAGAAATTGGATCCCTATCAATGCTTAATAGACCCGGGTTTAAGATGGATCTATACCAGATTTAATTTTTTTTTATTTTATGAGTCGACATGATTTTTTTTATTACTTTTTATTTTTGATAAGTTATGAGCCAACATACAAACATTCCATTATGTAATGTGACAAACATGACAACATTTCCCCCATACTGGGTTGTAAGCACCTCGCTACTCTCAATGCAACAATTTTGAATCTATCACCACCCTCTAACTATGGCCCTCATACAGGTTAGATACCAAGTGCCTTAATGACATGGTTTATGTCTATGACAATCTAAGCCTACAGGTGAAGCAGATTGGCAAAGTACCCAACATAGATGCTACTTCATTGGATAAATTTGACACTACCAGTAAATAGTGGGTGTGGACTGAGGAGCTTGCGATGGAGGCACCTGAGTGGTTGGAGGGCGCAGAGGATGTCAATGCAAATGTGTTGGAGGAGGAGAGGGGGAAAGAAGATGTTCCACTTCCAGAGGATGAGGAGGAGATCGATATCCTGTTGTAGACAATGCCAGCACCTCCAAGGAGACATGTAGTTGGGAATGGGAGGAAACAGCTCACATTGGCTTCTACCTCAACCCCATTGCCATCCACCACAACCCAAGCAGTTGGAGCCTCTAGTTCCACCCCAAGCTCATCCAAAGCACCTACACGATTACCTATTGTTTCCAGAGGAAGAGTGTTGCCCCTTGCCCATAAAAAGGGTAGAGGGAATCAATGATTCGTATTATTTATCATTGTACTAAGTAATATCTAGATGCCTCATGACTCATTATGATTCATCTCATAAGATATACTTATTTTGATCATTTGATGTGATTTTGTATCATTCTATCAAGAACAGATTTCAGAATTTTCAGTTTAGTGTCGATATGTGATCATGATGTACCATTTGACATCTTATGCATCTTATATATTAGTTGTATTTTCATGTTTATGTAGCAATGCGTTTATTTGATGTCATTGTTGCTTTTAGATGTTTAAAAAATTGAAAAAAATAGTTATTTTTGGTTTTTTCTAAGTTTCCCAATATTTTCTCCAATGTTGCTGACAAGTCATATTCCGGGCCCTCAGCAATATATTCCCCAACATCATATATGTAACTATGATTTGCAGTGCTGACTTTATATGAATGGTGTCTAGCTATAAAATTTACCTGTAAGCATCTCCTCGCACCGTTGATCAATTCTCTTATAAAGATCTGTCCTTTTAACTGAAAGATAAAAGCAGAGAAAGTCATAGTCCAATTCTGTCAAGGAACTCTGCACAGTTTCAGCTTCCACATAAGAGCTATCACTGTAGGAAACTGTTATTCTTGAGGCTACTTGTCCTTTGAGAGAGTCATATGGTAAAGGAAATGAGGTTCGAGGAACTCCTGCAGCCTGGCATAACAGAAAAAAGAGTGATCGCTAGTTTCATGAATAAGGAACTATAAAGTCAATACAACTGATTTAAGTATCTGAGTTCTCTAATCTACAAATAATCTGCAGACTTGCAAATTGTTTTAGACCATTGAAAATTGCCATAAGAAGTTTAAGATTTCAATATAAAGAATATGAAGGATTATATAGTGCATGCCTTAATAATTTCAAGGCCACGACGTATACGATACCAGTCATTGCGCTCCAAATTACGAGCAGTGGTATCACCTGCTTTCAGAAGAAGCTGCACAGCAGTATCCCAGTCCCCATTGCTCTGAAGTATTTTAAGCTCCGAGTCAACATCAGAGACAATTTCAGAAGATGTTTCTGGCACATCGGGCTTGCCATACAAATACCTTTCCCAGAAAATAGTGAAAAGTTATTACTTAACTACTTAGTTCAAGAACTTCCTTTAGATTCAATCTTTTATAGTCCAATTTACAGAAAATTTTGCATAGTAAAACAACATAAATTGTAAAATTCCAGTAGCATACATTTCTATTCTACACAGCTTACAGTACAAACCTGGTAAGACCATTTTAGACCTTTATAAACAGAAATAAAGGATAAAATTAAGTTCCACATAAATTATTTCAAGTAACTTTGAGAAATGTTGCATTGGGCCATCTGAAAGAAAAATAAAAATCAGAATACTTATTGCCTCAAGCTCTACCCCTAACATCTACTATGCAAAAGTGTTGGGTTACAACATTTGTCTCAGACATCCTAAAAAATAATCTAGCTAGCTTCCCTTGGAAGTTAGGAACATGCTCTAATTTGGCATTTCTCCTTCTATAACAACAAAGGAAGAGGCTGCCGTGTATTGAAAAAATATAATGCTTAATGTTTAACATTTCATATTTTGTTTTTCCAAGTGTGAACTTGGATGCCCTTTTACTTCATAGTTATTAGCATGTAGTATTTAATAAAATGGTCATATAATATATCAATGTACTTTATTGTGCCTTAGTTCTTAACATTAGAATATGTGGCATAGGTTAGTAATAAAAGCAGACCAAGGGGATAGCACCACCAGTTTTCGCCAATGTTGTTGTGTATTTGGCTTGTTCTATGCCAAGCTCCAGCAAGTTCTTGGTTCAAATCCCCTTCAGCTAGGCACACTAGTCTACACCAACGGGTTTACTAGGATGCCATCAAAGAATGAAGGCAAGCATCCCTTGGGTTTCCCCATGAGGTTTTCCTTGGAAAAGAAAGGTTAGTAATAAAATCAACATATGACTTTTAATAAACGTACATCAATTATGTCTAAAGTTAATATAGTTAGTTTGGTGGATGGTTCTCTTTCATGAGACAATAAATAGTACATCTTACAAAAAAAATAGTCCTCCTATCAAATACAACTCCCTCTTCTCTGCAGCAGAGTATTTTTATGTCATTTGACTGCTGATTCTTTTATGGTATCAGAGCCTACATTAAGGCATCTCAGGGATACAAGCCAGTGGTCTGAGAGAGAGCGTGAGTGCTGAGATACAATGTAGGCAGCATGAAAGAAAAACAGACATAACACTAAGGTGCAGAAATATCAGCATGTGCAGAACCATCAGCCATGCGTCGATGTGAGAGGTGCTGGGAAAGCAGACACATCAGAAATTCAACATATTGGTGACGTCAACAGTCAATGAGCTCTCTGGATGAAATAATTTGTGTGTGTTACACCAAAATTCTCATGGTTACCCTTTTCAACTGTGACACAATTGCTAATGCTAAAGCCTTGAGGCTTCATGGTTTCAGGTTCAGATCCCCTCAATAGAGTGTGGGCTGCGTGGCAGATAGTTTCTGCCATCTGGCTCTCTCGCATGGCAATTTGAGGGGCAATGAAATGCTTGGGATTTGGTGTCAAGTCCAATTTGGACATTTCCATCCCAGGTGGATAGCTTGGGCTCTCAAATGTGTTTTCAAGAAAAACACTAGCCAAAAACGGTCTCTTCCTTTGAAAGGATTTGTGGAATGATGCTCAACAACAACAGCAAACCTAGCGCAATCTTAACCATACTCAAAAGGTAAATAGTCCAGAGTCCAGTATATATAATTTCAAGTGGATAATAGGAAAAATATAAAAAGTTTTCTTCAATCCTCACTTTTCAGATGCAAAGGGTGATATAAAAGCCAAAATATCCTGAATTCAGCCACGTACCATCGTAAGTATAACCCACTGCCACCAACAACTATTGGTACATGTCCTCTACGAAGAACATCTCTCGTGGCTTCTCTAGCAGCATCAAAATATTTTCCCACAGAATACTCTGCAGAAGAAAAGTATATTATTGCAATATAAGCCCAAAGTAGTTTACAACAAAGGAAATGCCCAGCTCCATGAATAGCTAAAACAAATTCATCTTCCCGATTCTCATTTTGAATCATTCAAGATAAAATTAAGTTAAGCATGAGCACAAATATGCAACATTAATGATACACCACTAATCAGCAGAGACAGAAAACTCACTCAGAATGAAACAGACGCCTATACTTAGGTCAGAGCAATTTCAAACAGACTAACAGGCTGCATTACTGATAGATGTTCTTTATGAGTGCTTTTAGTTTCAGCTAGCAAATTAAATACAACTTCAAAAGTAGTGTATATAAGTATATTTCGTTGAAGTTCTAAAATGAGTTAAATGATTCCTCACCACATACTTAAAACATCAATGTCATATCTAGATAAGAAAGTATGCATGATTTAACTTGCTGCCAGCTTTAAAAATTTAAGAATCATGTTGGCATCAGGCTTAGGTTTCCAGTATGAAGGGAAAATTCAGAATACTCTATTCTATTTAATAAATAGATCAGATTATTAACATGAATGTTTCGAATGTAACTGCCCACCCCAGTTTTGTATCAAAACATTTGTGTTGATGTTTTCAAATGCCATAGCTTCACATTCTCAGGTTACTAAGATTATTACTGGACATAAAACCACCCCACTAGAAGGCACATCTCTCAAGTGAGCACATACCTGCATTCTTATAGGATTTGGGACATGACTTAGGCCAGGAATCCCTAGGTTGAAGTTCCACCCAAAACAGGGAATTTAGGCTACTTCCGCTTACTCATCTGAACTATCCATCCATCTTCAATCTCGATAACCCCCTGAGTAGTAGGTCGAAACTGAGCTACCAATAAAAAAAGAGAAGAAGATTTGGATTGGCTATTGGTCTTGGTGGATAAAGGTTGAGGATCGTTGGGAAGAGGCACATCTTGCAAGGGAACAGAGTTGAAGGTGAGTGGCAGGACTGAACTGGATGAGGGATTTGACTTGGGATCCAGAGGCTACTTAGGCTTGTTAACAGTGGATTTGATCTTATAAATCCAAGTGTTGATCTACAGTACATGTTCACAAATATCGTTTGGTGTGAGTGCATGGTTACTAGTGTTTTAAAAACCAGTCAACTCAGACTCGGACTTGGTCAAGATGACCGAATTGCCTGCCAAGGTTTCAAACTGGTCATCAAACCTGCTCGCCTGAATGGTTTGGTACCGAACTGGCCAAGTCAAGGTATGACTCGGCCGGTTCGGTACCAAAGCAATCAAAGCAGCCGAGTCTGACTTAACTTGGCTGAGTTGACACCACACTAACTGAAGTGCACACATGGAGGGGAAAAGACCATTTTTTTTAAATTGATTCTTTTACTTAAACTCTAAGACCCTAAACCCTAACTCAAGCATACAAGGAGACCCCCTGCTACCATTTGAACTAGCAGCCTAGCTTTTGTGGCACAACTTAGAGTAGGCGCTAGTGAAAGGTAAGCATGGGAGAGACTCAAACCCACTGTCACTTCAGTTCAATCTCTCAACTTCTTTGGGATAATTCACCCAGGGAAGAGCCCTTCTAGGATACCTGCTAATGATCTGAACACAAAAGAAATACTTCTCTACTATCCTAAAATCAAGACCAGTGCCTTTTGGAAGGAGTCGATGATCAGCAGCAATATGCAAGTATAATAAACCTTGAAACCTATGCTATATGGATCACTGTATGTAATTCAAGTGTAGCAGCAGTTGATAAAGCGTGTGGATTACAATCAGCAATACACCATAATCATGTATTATGCCTAGTTAATCTTCAGAAGCAAAGTGCTGATTTAGACTCAGAATCATTAGCTTTTGAAGTACAGTAGGCAAATAGCTCGAGTAAGATCGAAATAATCAACTGTATATCAGCATATCAACGTCCTAAACGATTGTACAGATACCACTGTCTGAATCCGAATGAGTGACTTTGCAAAGATCAGAACATTTCCCGGTTAACAATAAGGTAAAAATTATATCAGGAAGCACATTAGTATTTGTAGCAGTGATCATCAGCATGAGACATTGAATATCAACGTCAATATTAGTAAATTATCAGTCAGAAAAATACTAGATATCAGCATCAACATTTGGAGTTTAACAGTAACAACCTCCAGCAGTAAATATCAGCCCTTTGCTCAACAAGGAACAACAGAATATATCAGCACTTTGCTCAATCAGAATATATTCCCAATTTGAATTCAATATGTATTAACCCAACACCAAGCAAATATGGCTGCTGCAATGTACCACTGAATATTTGATAATTACTGTGTTAAATCAGCAGTTAGGAACAGTGGATAACAGCAGTAAAGCACAGTGAGTAACAGCCCAAAAAGGGGCTTCAAAAGCCTTAGACAAGCCCCGCCTAAGTGAAGAAGATAACCTCTAGCTAAGGCCAAAGTTACAGTACCAACCAGTCTCAGAACTTTAGTTACCCTAACCAGTCCACAGTCAACAGCAGATTCGCTTTAGGGATTTGATGGTCCAAATCAAGGCTAAGCTTGACGCCCTTGGAAATTGATGGGGAAATCAAGTAGGGCACAGCCCCTTGTGGACTTAGTTTTACAAGGTTCAATGTTTTCGGAGTTTTGAATTTTTTTTAATTTTTAGGTTTTAGGGTTTTCTCAATTTTTAGGTCTTTTTTTAGATATAAAATTAGGACTCCTTCAAGACTTTTAAATAAATCCACTAGGGCGAAATTGGTTATGGGGACAGTTTTTCAAAATTCCAAATATTTTTAAGGTGTTGGATTTTTAATAGATTTTTTGGGGTTTCAGGGATAAAAATGCAGCAAACTAACATAAAGTACTGCTAAACTATAATACAAATAAAGCTGAAAATTATGAGTAAAAATATTGACAAGAGAAGGGGGATATGATTATCATCTCAACCCCTGGGGCTTCGAGAGATCATGGCCAGTGTCCCTCACTTGAAATGTCTCTCTAGCACTTGCAACTAGGGCATCACCTAGCAACCTCTAGAGTTCTGTAGGTTAACCTAATTAAGGCAAATGGAGAAGACCAATGCCTCAAACGCAATAGGAAACCCTTATGCAAGACGTTTCCTTCATACAAGCTGACAGAATATTTGTAAAAAAAAGCACTAATTCAGAGAAAATGCAGGATTAAACTACCATTCAATCCACATAGAAACATAACTTACCAACATTCAACAAGATACGAGAAAAGAAGCTTTAGGTCACTCATGTGCATGTGTTATTCCAACAAGTCTAGCATCAACCATAGCGTCTGCAAGAAAGAAGCCCTAGATCATTCATCCCTCCACCATCAAGCAAAGAGAATCATCCCAAGAGAAGTGCACATCACCAAGAAGACTCAAAGAGTAGAGAAAAAAAAAGCATATTAGAACCCTTGTCTTATGATTTACAATGAATGAGATAGGTCTTCTTGATACCTTTCTCACCAGAATATTTTAATTTTGATCCTACAAGCCTAAATAATAAAACAATATAAATTTTAGGGTATATTCTACAAAATAAATGAATTTCACCGTAAATTATACAAAAATGATAAAAATAAGCTAAAATAATAAGAGAAATGGCATCACTTGACAAAGTAGTGAGCTAAGAGGGACACCATGCCCCATCAAACCCCAAAGTCTTGAAAGTCCCTCACCACCCCCACTCTAAGGCATTGTAGGCTCAACTAGTGCGCAATTACTACAAGAAGGGCACACTGGGATGGAGGCATCAGAGGAGGGGTCTTTGGAAGCTAGAAAAGGTTTGGGTAGGTGCAAGAAGGTGAGCAAGGTTGTGATAATAATCCTTTACAAAGCGCAAGCACCTCTGCAAGTCAAATAATCAGGATGTGCATATGCCCCAGTGGGTCACCCACAGAAACCCCAAAGCACCAACCCATGGGCATAAATCCCCTGCATGGTGGAGATAATCATCACACCGAAGAGGTAGTCAACAAAGCCATCAAGCCAAGTACTTTTGAGAGTGAAACTATTGGCCTCTTTCCCTAACTCACGCGACCCTGGTTCTGTGCAGCCCGTCAACCCAACAAACACCCGAGATACCGGCCCAACAGAGCAACGCCCGTAGAGCAAGCGCAGTCTCACCCGAGATATCTCTTCGATGGGTAACCGCTGGAACCATGTTTCCGCGATTTGTTGAGGGATTATAGTCCCTTGGCGCGTGGCCAAGGAGCTCGACCAAGTCGCAAGGATGGGGTCATTTCTGTCGAACTATAGCGCTCACCGCGCATATATCTTATTAACTACTAATGGCGCAACACATATTTGGCCTTAGTACTTTAACCTTAACGAAATATAAAGCAAGCTAACAGACAGGCGCAATATAATAGATACGCGACAGCGATTGAGCCATGGACATAAGATAATACTCAGAAGCAGCGCACACTAACTTAGTCATGCATTCAGACTTCTATTGACAGTGCGGCATTCATTCAACCGTAACAGAACTTGCATCATAAACATAAACAGAAACATAAGCAGAACATAAACAACCATACACATGCAATCATCGATACACAGGAGAATTCACGTGGAAACCCATATGGGAAAAAACCACAAGGTGCTCTTCATCTGGCATGAGAAATATATGGCGCCTTCAGCCTGCATTTAACTGTAGACTATCTTAGATCTAGCTTTCTGTTCAGACTCTTTCTTGCTCTCATGCTCTCTGTCTTATTTCTCCTAATCTATTGATCCGCACACGGCCTGTATCGACTCCTCTAGTGTCTGCACCTCTCTAGCAAAGCTTCTCTTCTACTGTACTAACCCCAACTGCATCCTGCAGACTTCCTACTAATCTACCACTCAGAGACTTCCTACTAATCTACCACTCAGAGCTCTCCTCTTCTCTCTGCTCTCTCAGAGATCTCTCCTCTGTTAACCCTTCAAAAGCAACTGAAAGTAAACAACAACTAACCATTCTCGAAAAACCCACTAAAAAGCAACCACGACCAACCCTCTAACTATTGAATCCCTCCAATTTATACTATTTTACATCACCACACAGGATCAACTGTATACAGGCAGTCTGTTAACTGTCACCATCAGCCGCCCCTCAGGCTACAGCTGTGGCGATCATGACTTGACACGAGGCACTAACGGCCTTACTTACAGCATGCATTCACTCGTGTGGCATCCACCAACTTAAGCCGACTTCAGCATCCACAATTGTCCTGTCGCTTTCAATCGTTATACTGCGCTTGTTTTACCCTGCGACATCTTCCTTTCCGCGCAGGTGACCTCTTTTGTGCCTACTCCTTCTTCTGCGAGTCATTCTTGGCCCACACATATTCCTTCTATACCTGTCGCGCGCTTCCTTTTCCTTGCTTGCACTTGCGCGGGAACTTGACTCTTGCGCGTTTCTTTATGTGCGCTTATTCCTTGCACACTTTCTCCAAGCCCAACAAGCCCCCAACACTCACATGTGGCTCGTCCCGAGCCACGAAGCAATGGACATAGGAGGCGGTGCAACCTGTGCAGCCTTTTCTTTGCTAATTTTTTTTTTCTTGCGCACCTTCTCTTGCTTCCTGCCTTGCGCATTTCGTTCCTTAAGTTTTTTTTTTTTTTGCTGCGCGCCTCGGCCTTATGGGACCGTGTCGCAGTCATCGCGGTATGGTTTTAACTGGCTGTCGTTGATCATACCCACAACCGGTGTTCCATCCAGCTTATGTAGTTTTACCACGCAGCTTCAATAATGTGCGCAACCACATATGGGCCTAGCCAGTGTGTTTTGAGCTTACCTGGGTGCTTGAAGAACTTGCTGTCGTACATCAGAACAAGTCCGCCGACTTTGAACTGTTTTGTTCTGATGTGGTGGTCATCCCACGCTTTATGCCGTTGTTTTTCCACGTTTTGATGGAAGCCCGCAATGAAGCGTTCTTCCTCCATTTGAACCAGCTGCGCAAGTCTTTCTTCTACGGCGTCAGTATCTGTCATCTCTGTTAGCGCAGCAATTCGTAGGCTCGGCACAATGTACTCCATGGGCACGACTGCTTCTTGGCCATAGACTAAACGGAAAGGAGTGTATCCAGTTAGTCGTTTGCATGTTGTTCTGTAAGCCCATAATACTGCTGAGACTTTCTGATCCCAGTCATCTCTGAGCACATTACAGACCTTGGTCAAGGCATTCTCCAGTATCTTGCTGAAGGCCTCAACGATTCCATTTGCTTGAGGATGGTAAGGCGTTGTCTTCTTGTGCTGGATTTGGAATTCTGAAGTCAGCTCAACAATTAGTTTGTTTACAAAATGCGTACCTTGGTCGCTGATAAGGATCTTCGGGCAACCAAACCTTGTGACTATATTTTCAAAAGGAAACTTCGCCGCAGTTGCTGCGGTACAGTCTTTCACATGTGTAACTTCCGCCCATCTTGTCAAGTAGTCTGTAGCAGTTATAATATAGCGTGCACCAATCTGTTTCCCTAGCGAGGGCCGACAAAATCCACTGCCCATTTATCAAAGGCCTGCAGTGTAATTTGTGGCGCAAGTGGCATTTCATCACATCGTGATGGTTTCCCTGTTCTTTTACACTTATCACAGGCACGACAGTATTTCCTTGTATCCATATGTACAGTTGGCCACCAGGGTACAGCTTGCAAAATCTTGCGCACCGTTGCCTTCCCGGCGTAGTGTCCTCTTGAGACAACCGCATGCGCTTCAGCCATTACCCATTGCCTTTCATGATCAAAGACACATCTACGCAGTATTTCATCTAGTCCCAACTTATACAATTGTCCCACGATTAGCATGTAGTTTGTGACCTTAACAACTAGTTGTTTCTTTTTCCATGTCGTATAATTTTCAAGCGCATAGCCTATATTCAATAAGTGTATAATAGCATCAAATTCTTTATCGACAACATCGATAGCAAACAGCTGCGCATCAGGTAGATTATCCTCTAGGCTGTTTGGTTCCTTACCACTTTCAATGCACAACAAGTGGTCTGGCCCAACATTCAGTCGGCCTGGCTTTACAATGACTTCAAAGTCAAATTCTTGAAACAGGGCGACCCATCGGCAGATCTTCCCCCCCAACACTGGCTTATTGACCACGTACTTCAGCGCAGAATGATCGGTGAACATTTTGAAGTGTCCACCCAATAGATAATGTCTGAACTTTTGTAGCGCGTAGACCATTGCAAGCCCTTCTCTTTCAGTTGTGGTGTAGTTTTTCTCTACTGTTGATAGTTTCCTGCTTGCAAATGCAATTGGGTGGTCAATTGCGCCCTCTCCTGGTTGAGTTAATACTATACCAAGCGCAATTGATGATGCATCAACATGTACATGGAACTCCTTCTTCCAGTTTGGGAATATCAATATTGGCGCAGTAGCCATTTTGTGCTTTGGCTTATCCAGACTTCCTTGACAGTCTTCATTCCACTCGAATTTGGCGTCCCTTTTCAGCAGCTTCTTCATTGGGGCAATTATCTCCGTGTACCCTCTTATGAACTTTCGATAATATCCAGTATGTCCCAATGTGGATCTGAGTTGCATGACCGATATGGGCGGTGGCAAGTCCAGAATAATCGCCACCTTCGCGGGATTGACCAGGATCCCGTCGCGATATACTACATGGCCCAACAGTACACCAAATAGTGCGCAAAATATGCATTTTCTCAAATTCAGCGCAATTTGATACTGGCAACACCTTTCCAGCATCATGCGTAGATTCTCAATATGGTCCCTCACCAGACCAAAGACTGTCCATTCATCAAAATATACTTCAAGAAACCTATGAATGAAATCTTTAAAAGCAGAAACTACTATTCTGGAGAAAATAGCAGGGGCGTTTTCAAGGCCAAAGGGCATTACCGTGTATTAGTAGCATCCCCATTCTATTACAAAGGTTGTCTTGTGGCGGTCCTCTTGCGCAATTCTAACTTGATGGTAGCTCGAGAATATCTATCTGTGAATGAGTACATTTCTTGTCCGTCGACGCTCTCCAAGACTTCATCTGTGAACAATGTTGGGAATGGATCATGTAAGCATGCATCGTTTAGCTTCCCAAGGTCAACACAGATCCTGACCTCGCCTATCGCCTTCTTGTCTTGAATCATTATAGGACTTATCCACTCTGACTCTTCAACGGGTTCAATGATTCCTGTTTCCAGCATGCGATCCAATTCTGCTTTCACTTTTTCTTTATAGCACGGATTTAGTCTGTACGGGCGCTGTTTTACCAGGTCTTGCGTCAGGCTTGAGCGGAATTTTCATTTCGCCCAAATCTCCTACTATCCCCTTCATATCCCTGAAGTTCGTTAGGAATAGGTCTTGGAACTCATGTAATAGATCAGTGATTTTGGCTACTGTCTCTTCGTCCCAATAGTCTCCGATGTTAGCAAATTTCGGATTGTCCTTCAACCCAATGTTAACTTTCTTGACCTTTAGCGGCTTGATGAACTGCTCACTGGAAATGCCGCTTCCTTCTACTGCGCGCGAGCCTACCGACTCTAGAATATTGATGTTGGTCGGATCATCCTCTGGATCTCCGGAGAGGTTATATCTTGTCATCCAGTGCTGAACTGTCTCACAGCACTAGTGGGAATGCGTAGTGCATGGTTGAGAATACGCAACCTCTAGCGCGATCTCCACAAATATCTTCTCCTTAATAGCCTTCAGCGCTATATCTACTGTTGGTTGCTTGTCTGCGAACTGGAATGTGCATGTGAAATTCTGTGCAACCTTTTCCCATTCTCTTGTTTCTTGGTGCAACTCGATAAATGCATACCAACCTCTGGGTGCCATTTCGAGATTATGGATGAAGTGGTGAACCCACTCCTGGCGCGAGTAGTTCGAGAACGCTGCGGAACACTGCTCCAAGTGTTCAACAAGGTCTGAGAATCCTGTATACCTTTGTGCCACAGTTGCGACCTCATCTTCGAACCTTACTTCCAACAGCCGTCTACACTGCGGCCATTCCGTTATCGAGCTTTTGTGTGTACCCCACCATCTCGCAGGTGTAGCTTTTAGCGCAAATTCCAACACAGATAATCGCTGCGGCTTTGTTACTAATTGTTCAAACTCAGTCAAGAATGTTGCCAAGTTAGGTAGTCCTTCATATGTAGGCAGCGGCCGCGACTAAGTTCCCACTCGTCGAACAGACTTAGTTATCCTAGCACATCTCCTCATAGGGACTTCATGTAATCGGTTCTGCCATTTCTCAAGGGCCTCCCCTAAGTGTGATGTACATGAACTCGCACATCTCCAGCTCAGGTTACCATCCGGAGTAGGATTAATGTAATCCTCCTTAAGGGTAGTGACATTATAGATGTTGTCAAGGTGATCACCTTGCCCTTCGTTGAACACCGGTTCAACGTATCTCTGTCCTTTCAATGGATAGAGGGGCGCAACTAGCCTCATCTCATCATCTTCAAACGATAGGGTCCTTCTTTTGAAGTTTATAATAGTTTGATTTCCCATCGCCCAATCAATCCCCAGCAGCACGGGATATGGGTTAGTATCATCTACTATATTGATGACCTCGAAGTTTGCAAAAGTGCATAATCCTTCAATATCCACTTGGACTTGACTTAGCCTACCAATGGGCAGGACCTTTGCCTGATTAGCAAGCCTTAATTGAATTGGTGACCATTCTAGGGGTGGTTTGCCCATTATTTCCCACTTTTGGCACGTTACAATGTTAACATTGGATCCCAGGTCGAGGATGATATAGTCCATGTCATAATCACCAATTTGTGCGGACATCCTGAGTTCGCGTCATGTTTTGAACTTTGTCTTGACACTGTTAACCTTCTTTGCTGGCGGGTCTTCCTCCAAAAGCGTCTCTATCAATGCTTCCAACTCTGCAAGTGCATCCTTGTCCTAGATTAGCGCCAAACAACTTGACAGGAATGGCTTGAGTTTACTAACCTTATCTGCACTCTTGCTTACAGTCCGTTGTTCGAATATCTTTTGGAATCTCTCAGGGCATATCTTTCACTTGGCCTGAAGTGGATGGTTGCTCTGTTCCCACAAACTCTGGGCGTACATCCACGAATATGCGCTTCTGTTCTTGAACATCAAGCGGTGTTTTTTTTTGTGCTGCGGGTCGTACCTATGGTTGTGCTTGCGCCGCAAGCTCTGTCTGCGTAGCTTGATCTGCACCTGTCGCAGCACCTCCCCTTGTTACCACTGCTACAGTTGGTTCTCGTGGTTCTGCGACTATCATCTGTATGTTGGCATTAGCATTCAAGTTGGGAGCATTGGGCGCAGGATTTGGTGTTGGGTTAGCTGCTCCAACCGTCCGGGTTTGCCATCGAGCGATATGTTGCGAACATTGCTCCACATTGTGCTCTTGCTTGCAATATGAGCAAGTCTTCGCAGGTTTAGGGCAGTGTCTAGCATAGTGGCCCTGTGCTCCACAATTGTAGCATACCACTGGCCCTCTTCCTTGGCCAAATCCTCCTCCTCCTCGGCCCCTGTAATTGCCACCCCCCTCAACTGAGGTTGAGGTGGTTGAGGCAGGTACGGGTTATACTGTTGTTGGTACGGTTTATACAGGGCTGTATTCTGAAACTGCGGTGCCATTTGAAACTGCTACGCAGACTAAAACTGAGGCGTAGCCTGTTCAATCTTTATTTGTTCCTCAGTCTTCATTAGATATGCATCTACCGTCTTCTCTCTCAGAAGTTGGTAGACCCTACAATCTTTTTCATCATGGCCTACAGATCTACAAAATTTACAATACAAACTAGTTGGGGTACATACCGTCTTCTGTAGGAACATGCAATCTATGTCGCGGTGTCCTCTTGTCTGGCATATGCTGCAACAGGGCAGCCACTGGGTACTTAATGGGTTTGGCGCACCGGACGAGATGTAGTTCATGTGAGCTGGACAGTCATCCTTGGTATGTCCATTGGTCCGACATCGCGTGCACCATAGGTCTTCCTGTACCTCTTTTCCTCTTTTTATGTCCTGGAGTTGAATCGTCAGATTAGCCAATTGTGACTAAATCTGTATCATTCCTATGGCACCATCCCCAATAGGTGAAGCTTCTAGCTTCATCGTCAATTCCAATGCCTCTGTTTGCGTTGCAATCTTTTGCTGCATGAGCGGTCCCCTAATGTGTGGCAGTAGCGCAACAATAAACCACTCTTTATACTACACGTCCGACATCTGGAAGCTTACTTTGGCCATCAACGTTTTGAACCACTGATCAAAGTCCCATATTGTTTCTGTTGGAGCTTGTTTAATCTCCTTGATCTCGGTTATACATTGGGACTCGGATTGTGGCTTTCTGAATTCCGAGATCATTGCGCGTTGAATCTCCTCAAGAGTCCTCTGCGGCTGCCCCAACAGTACTACACAGTACTTCATAAACCAATCCAGCGCGCAGCCCCGCAGAGTCGTAATCATTTGTGCTTTTCGGATGTCCTCATTGATGACGAGGCAGACCATCCATGCTGCCTCGCAAAGGAACCAGTGTTGTTTTGGATCCTCAGTTCCATTCCCATTAAATGTGGGTAATCTAACGTCTGTCCCCGCCATTAGGGTGACGTTGGGGTTGTTTACCGAATTCCCTAGATTCGCTGGATTTACTGGGTTCACTGATGGGCTTCCTTGCACACCAATCCCGACATTAGGACTACTAGTGTTCACAGGCTGTTAAGGCGAGGAACTTCTACGTCTCACTTCAGGTGATCTTCTTGGAATGTCATAGTCACATCTTGTCCTTGGCATCTCTGTAGACTCTTCCGATTCTGCTCTCTAATAAATCGGACTATACTCCTCTTCATCACAAGACCCTTCGTCTAGGTGTGACTCACATCCATATTCACCTTCCCTGGGCAAGCTATAAGCTTTCCTGCCTCTTGCTACCTTCCTCCTCTTCCTTGACCGAAACCTCCTTCTGCTTCTTAAGAATCCAGTGTCCAACTCGTCTTCTGAGCTTTCTGGGAACATTTCTTCTTACTACCTTCCATATTACTTCTAAATCTTACACAGCATATCCCTTTCACAGACTGCGCGACTCAATCGCTGAGTTGTAAAATACCCTTTTCATAAAAGAGCATTTTAATCCATAGGTTCATAGACATAAGGTACCTTCCCCAAGGTCCTTGGAAAAAAATGTCCCTCGGCCTCCCTATACGAGGTTATCGCTTCAACAGCAAACTCAGTAACATACCCTTCTAATATGCTATCAATCCAAAAATCAACAGCTCTGGAAATAGGGTTACTTACTTGCTACTTCTTGTGTTAGCTGGTCGGTCCACTCAACTACTCCTCTTCTCTAGAAGTTAGTCTGTCGGGTCGTTAACTCCGACAACCACTCTCTCAATATAATGGGAAATTCTGTGAAGAAAATCTCATGGATATCCAAGTATAGATATCGCTGTACCCAATTCTCAGGACTCAACTACGAACCCTCGCATTCCTTCTGTGCGAATATCAACATCTTCGACTCCAGCCAATCCTCGACTTCATTCTTGGTCGAGTGCCACAACATTTCCCTCGTTCTGATCAATAAGGTCCCGGCAACGGAACCATTTGTTGGCCACTTTTCCTAACTCGCGCAACCCAGGTTCTATGCAGCCCGTCAACCCAACAAACACCCGAGATACCGGCCCAACAGAGCAAGCCCCGTCGACAACGCCCGCAGAGCAGGCGTAATCTCACCCGAGATATCTCTTCAATGGGTAACCGCCGAAACCATGTTTCCATGATTTGTCGAGGGATTATAGTCCCTTGGCGCGCAGCCAAGGAGATCGACCAAGTCGCAAGGATGGGGTCATTTCCGCCGAACTGTAGCGCTCACTGCACATATATCTTATTAACTACTAATGGCGTGACACGGATTCAGCCTTAGTACTTTAACCTTAACGAAATATAAAGCAAGCTAACAGACAGGCGCAATATAACAGACGCGCGACAGCGATTGCGCCATGGACATAAGATAATACTCAGAAGCAGCGCACACTAACTTAGTCATGCATTCAAACTTCTATTGACAGTGTGGCATTCATTCAACCGTAACAAAACTTGCATCATAAACATAAACAGAAACATAAGCAGAACGTAAACAACCATACACATTCAATCATTGATACACAGGAGAATTCATGTGGAAACCCATCTAGGAAAAAACCACAAGGCGCTCTTCATCTGGCATGAGAAATATATGGTGCCTTCAACCTGCATTTAACTGCAGACTGTCTTAGATCTAGCTTTCTGTTCAGACTCTTTCTTTGCTCTCATGCTCTCTGTCTTATTTCTCCTAATCTACTGCTACCATCTACTGATCCGCACACGGCCTAGATCGACTCCTCTAGCGTCTACACCTCTCTAGCAGAGCTTCTCTTCTACTGTACTAACCTCGACTGCATCTTATAGACTTCCTACTAATCTACCACTCATAGCTCTCCTCTTCGCTCTGCTCTCTCAGAGATCTCTCCTCTGTTAACCCTTCAAAAGCAACTGAACGTAAACAACAACTAAACATTCTCGGAAAACCCACTAAAAAGCAACCACGACCAACCCTCTAACTATTGAATCCCTCATGTTTATACTATTTTACATGACCACGCAAGGTCGACTGTATACAGGCAATCTGTTAACTGTCACCATCAGCCGCCCCTCAAGCTACAGCTGTGGCGATCATGACTTAACACGAGGCACTAACGACCTTACTTACAGCATGCGTTCACTCGTGTGGCGTCCGCCGACTTAAGCCGACTTCAGCATCCACGATTGTCTTGTCGCTTTCGGCCGTTATACTGCACTTGTGCTACTGTTTTACCCTGCGGCATCTTCCTTTCCGCGCAGGTAACCTCTTTTGTGCCTACTCCTTCTGCGCGGCATTCTTGGCCTGCGAAGATTCCTTCTATACCCGCCACGCGCTTCCTTTTCCTTGCTTGCGCTTGCGTGGTGACTTGATTCTTGCGCATTTCTTTATGTGTGCTTATTCCTTGGGCACTTTCCCCAGGCCCAACAAAAACCAAGGGGTAAAACCATGTCCAATCCTGGGGGTAAACAGCCCCCAAACCAAATATCCATACAATAAATCCCACTTTGGCATGTACAGTCAAAATTTTGACTCCTTGCTCTAGCCTTAGCCTCGTTGGAACATTGAAGCAGGTTTGATGCAAAACACTAGCTCCAACCACAAGACAGGTACTTTTCTCAAAAGTTCATGAGAACCTCTTGAATCTTCTGGGTACCTATAGACCTACACACATCAAATGCATCGAAGGCAGACACTTCCATCCTGCCTTGTTCAAAATGAAATGCAAATAACAGAAAATGAAAGAACAACAAATGTAATACATAGGTAACTCAAATGTTGAACTGAAATGAACTAACATACCTACATTAATTATGATAGCAAAGAAGGGTCAAGTGAAATCATACCACTAGTGTAACCATCTAAGTATTTGATTTGTACCCGATTTTCTTCCTTTGTCTTTGCAGATTATCCAAGGCAAGATCACATCAAGGATAGGTTGTGTACATACCGGTATCTTTTTCACGATGGAGAAGGAATGTTGGATGAATATGGAAACCTGGAAGCCTTGAAATTTCAACCATGGAGAAGGATTACTTTCACAAGCTTTTTGTATCCATATTTGTATCGGACTCAAGTATACACTGTCATCAACATATATATGTTCTGAGAATATTTTGCATGGAATTGGCTGATTGGTTCTGAGATTGGAAGACCATTTGCAAAAATGAGCCTTGGAAAATTTCTGGAGCATCTTGGTGGGCCAATTGCAATATGCCCCTAAACCTATTCAAACATTCTTTTGGACATGCAAGCATATTGCTCATCTTTGTAATAATCATGTTAGTATCCCAATAATCCCTAAAAAAATTGAAGTTGTCTGCCACAAAGTTCAGACCTTTAAGTTTTAAGCGAAAAAATAAATAACAAATATCAGCCATGGAGAAGGATTACTTTCACAAGCTTTTTGTATCCATATTTGTATCGGGCTCAGGTATACACTGTCATCAACATACATATGTACTGAGAAATATTTTGCATGGAATTGGCCGATTGGTTCTAAGCTTGGGAGACCATTTGCAAAAATGAGCCTTAGAAAATTTATAGAGAATCTTGGTGGGCCAATTGCAATATGCCCCTATATCTATTCAAACATTCTTTTGGACATGCAAGCATATTGCTCATCTTTGTAATAATCATGTTAGTATCCCAATAATCCCTAAAAATTTGAAGTTGTCAGCCACAAATTTCGTACCTTTAAGTTTTAAGCGAAAAGATAAATAACCAATATCATGGAAAGGGGCAGTAAATAGTAAATACTATATTTGTCCACATACCTATCTCAGTTCTGTTGAAATGCCACTACAAAATTACCAATAGTGGATAGGAAGGGTTGATCAACTTTTGCAATACTTCTGTTGTCCGCCGATTGTACACCAGCAGCAAAAATCTTCCGAAAGCTGTCTCCTCACTTAGGAAAGTGGGAGAGGTGTGACCTTGGGGGCAAGCACAGAGCTAAGTACTGTCACCTACTCCTAGCTCCTCCGTTTAGGCTAACTCCTAACGAAGCCAAGGGGAGTAGTCCCTAACAAAGAGTTTTCTATGGCTCAATGTTTAAGTTAAATTTTAAATGTTTTCAGATGCGGATGGGTGTTGTTTAGAAGTTATTGTGATTTTAGATGATTAATGTGATGAATTGAGAACAAGACAAGGCAATCCACGTTGCTATCACTAGAATTAAAAGATAGACAAATATTTGAGCAATTCACGAAAATAAAGCATTCACAGATATGACTTATAATCAAACATTCAATGCACAAATGGCCCAGATTATCAACAATGCTAAAATATGGAACCAGTGCCTATGGAGTAAAATTATCGGAGATGC
The DNA here is from genome assembly GCA_001517045.1 of Pseudotsuga menziesii. NCBI lineage: Eukaryota > Viridiplantae > Streptophyta > Pinopsida > Pinales > Pinaceae > Pseudotsuga > Pseudotsuga menziesii. The sequence continues at coordinate 4,871 of LPNX010810367.1, read as the reverse complement.
TTCGTGTTTAGAAAGATGTGAATCCCAAAAGATGCCAGTGAATGTTAGGTTTTGCAAGTGCTCTTGGTAATTTTTAAGAGTTTTTAATTGTGGTCTTGCTTTAGGGTGTCAACAAAAAGGTTTATCAAAGCCGAAAGACTCTTCTAAGTCGCCTCCGTTGAAGACATGCCGGGCCTACCCAGTATCCCAGGCTGATATTGTCAAGTGACCAGCTAGCTGAGAATCTATGACAGCGAAAGGTTCCGGCACCTCTACTAGGAAGTACTTTGGAAGAATCCCTACAACGTTGATGCGTTGGTTACGAGGTGTTTAAGTGTTATTAGGTTACTCTTGCAGGGTTTAAAGATCCAGTGCCGTTTCTGGGTACTCCAATCTAGGAACAGTCAGAGCATACTCCAGCAAGGAAGGAGGGGGGTTAATTAATTAAAGGGGTGTGAGTTGCGAATTTTATTAAGTTAATTAATTAAAGCTCTCCGACAGAGAGCACTCTTGACCTCGTCTTATGACAGTGGTTCAAGAGACTTAGCTAATCTAGATGATACTAATGCAGGGGTTGTGTTTCTGCAAGTTCAAGAGTCTTACTTATGGATGATTTGAATTAAACAAACACAATAATTAATATGAAAGGTGGTTGATTAAAACTCTCCGACAGAGAGCACTCTTGATCCACCTTATGGTGAGATTCAAGAGATTTTGGTTCTTCTTATGATTTAACAATTTATAACAAGATACCAACAAGCAATGATGAATCTAGCAATTAGTAAGAATGAAACTAAGTCTAATCAAAGAACTAAACTAGTTGCTTAAGAAAAACTAAACTAAGTAAATCATGAAAATGAACACAAGACACACTTCCCCAAAATAGGGGAAGTAGAAAAGAAAGGAGACTTCCTCCCACTCAGCTCTTTTTATTAATCTTTTACAATGATGATGTGTTCTTTGCTTCTTGGAAGAACGGGGAAAGAAGGGATGCAAGAAGAGGGATAGCAATCTTTTTGTTCTTTTTGCACTCTTTGTTCGTTTGTGGCCTTTGCGCTCTCCTTCACCTGTCTGCAATCTAAGAGCTCTAGACACACACTTGTTATGATATTAGTTGATCAAAAATAAATTGAAATTCAATCTATAAACTAGCTAAAAACATTTACCCAAACTCACCAGGAAGAAGGAAGAAAAGAGGCAAGAAAAAGGCAAGGCAAGAGGGGTGAAAGAGGGGTGGAAAGAGAGCAAAAGGCAAATCAAAAGAAGGCTGGAAACTAAGTGAGAAAGAGGGCTGCAAATCAAAGAAAGAGGGCTGCAAAATGACGGTGAAAACGGCTGAAAGTACAACCCAAAAGATGGTTGAAGAAAAGGATGGAAAAGCGCTGCAAAAAGTGGAAACAAAGAGGCAAAAGAGAGCTGTCCAAAAGGGCAAAAAGTGGGAAAAAGTGGACAGCGAACTAAGGTAAGAAAAGGCTGCAAATAAAAGGCTGAAAATACAGCCCAAAAATGGCCCAAAAAGAGGATGGAAAGGGGCTGCAAAAAAAATGGAACAAAAAGGCAAAAGAGGGCTGTCCAAAAGAGCAAAAAGTGGGGAAAAGTGGACAGCGAACTAAGGGAAGGAAAGGCTGCAAATAAAAGGCCTAAAAGGCTGAAAATAAAGCACAGGGCAGCCAACCGGGGCAAAGGCTAAGTGAATGAATATTCATTTTAGCCCAAACGTGCCCTAGTCCCAAGAAAATAAAGATTTTTTAATTTGAATGATGAATAAAAGCAAGGAGAGAATGGTCAAACCTGTGGATCTTTTTAAAGCACTTGGATCTCATGAAGCATGCAATTACCGAAAAAGCGTACTTAACTCCAAGACAAGAAGATGCAGCTAAGCTCGAACTTTTGCTTGGTTGGATGGAAGGATCTGCAAAATAACACTCATAGACTTGCCATACAAAGATTAGATCATGTATTGTTCACAAATTGAAATAAAGAAGAGCATAAACTACAACTGAATAAAACAATGCTCTTTTTTAAATTCTAGAAGTAAATCAATAAACAACTAACTTGCAAACCGCAAATACCTGTTCTTATGTGCTTATAGAAGCCTTCTAAAGCATAACATCATAATCTCAAATAAACAAGAAAGAAAAGCATTAAAACAACATCACCTCATCCATCAAGTGCAATCATCCAAAGAATCACACCACATGAGCCTCCAAAGCCTTAATTTTATTCCAATGGTTGCATAGAAGCAACAAGCAATTACAAAAGTTTCACCAGAGTTTCTCTACACAAAAATCCATCCTCAATAGAGCTGAAAGAGCCTCTTTTTAACAAATGAGAGAGTGCTAAACCCCTAAAACCAAAAAACCAACCCTAACCAGCTTAGCCACCTAACAAAGAGCCCAAACCTAAACCGGAGAACCGGGAGTGAGGGGAGGCCTCCACCCAGGCAAGGTGCCCCCACTCCAAACCTGTGCACTGAAAACAAGCCAAGGATGAGGCCACACGTGTGAGTCTGGATGTAGGTAAGCTCATCCTTTAGGTCTGGCAGGAGCCTGAGCTAAGTTTGGGAAGCCCACTGATGGTGTAAGCTTCAGTCTTCACCTCGATCAAATCACCGGACCAATGAGAGCTCTCCATCTCATATTTAGCTGGAGATAACATGTCTGATAACTGATAATAAATTAATTGCTCTCTTAATGATGACTGAAGCTGAGTTATGATAACTCCAATCATCATAAGTGTTCCATGAGATGTCATTTAGTCTTTTATTTTACTGAATTTGGATTAATTTGGAGAGTTTTAGTTTTCTCCAAAATATTCATTTTTTTAATAAAAATCATTTTTTAATAAAAATCATTTTTTTATTAAAAATCATTTTTTACTCAAAACTGACTTTTTGAGTAAAAAGGCATTATGTGTCCGATTGCTGATCTGAAAGTTGGTTCTGACTGGCTGGCTGATCAAGAATGATTTTTGGCTTAAGGTTAGAGCCTTCAATCACTGAATTCTGAGTCCGGATCACGAACAGGTTTTTTCCATTTAATTTATGGAAAAATTAACCCAAAAAACTTAGGAAAAGTAATTAAAAATTAAAAAATAATTTTTCACTGTTCGAAAAAGATTTTTTCGAAAATTTTTTATGCGTCCAGATGACTTAGGACATGACCATGATCTATCTAAATAATGTCTAGTAGGCTTATAACACTCAGTTGGGCTCTAATAACCCCCCAAGGCCTAGAATTCAACATTGGGCATTCCATCTTTGGAGGAAGAGGGAGAAAACCTCATCAATTATACTCGGCTAAAGGCAAAGCATAATTGTCAGGGGCAAAAAACTCCCTGGAATACCCTGTTTGAGATTCTACGTCTCAGGAGATCGAACCACTCAAAAAATATCCTACTAGCACATTTTATTACAAACCCCGTGGGGCCATGGTCAAAATTATTCAAATAAAAAAGTGACTAGCCAATATTGGCTAGACAAGCAGGCGGATCAATTGATACACTGGAATCAAGCTTTGAACAAGTCTGTCAACCGGTGGCTCCTCAGGTAACACAACTATGGTACAAAAAGTTGGATAGCATCTGGCTCCAACTGTGGGACGTGTGCTCGATCTAATCTCTTATGCAAGGAGAGCATATGAGAACCCCAGAATCTCTGGTTTCCACATCCTGTAAAAACATCTCAACTTGACAAGAAAAACCTCAGTAGCACAAGTTTTATGAAAAAGAGCCAATGATCCAAAAGTTTCTTTATTCAAAAGAATGACAAAACTTAACTGAAAAATTTATTTAATCCTAAGTACAGAAAGAAAATGCTACAGTAAATGCTCACTTTAAGGAGCCTATTTTCCTACTCTAAGCATGGAAATAAAAACGGTTATGTGTAATCATAAATCCAGTGGAGCCATCTAAGAATTCTATTAATATAAAAAGGTTTCGCCTTGTCTTCAGTTACCAGCCAAAGTAAGGACACAATTTCCAGAAAATGCAAACCTGCGTGATGATCCAGAATGAGCGGGCTGGATGGGGAATCATAGGCATGAATAATGTCGTCAAACGTCTTCCCACACTGGTAGATGCTCGCGTAGGCTGCTTCTATCCATGACTGAATAGCGCTGATATACAAATCGGGATAATGCGGCAGGTCGACTACTCCATCATGCTGATCATCAAGGCTTATCAAATAATAACTCGTTGTATAAGCCCCAAGGTGCTCCAAAACATAAGAAACATCTATATGTGAAGACGATGGCTGAGAAAAAACTTCAACTAGTTGTATCCCATCTGATTCTTCACCGCACTGCTTTTTCAAATCCTAATTACCGATCCTTAGATACAATTCTGACTGATCATATAAAAACTCTGACTGCTCTTCCTTATAACTTTCATAAGTCTCAGAAGAACAACTCCCCTTGCTGGACATATCATGGATGAGATTCTCAAAAATATTCTCAAAGGTATCATAGGTTGGATTTTCAATAAAAGTCCAATAGTCATCATCACCATCTATGTCGAATATGAGAGATGCCTCATCACTGGTATCAAGTCCATGTCTGTACTTCTCATTTTGCTCAAAACCATCTTCTTCAAAAAGCTGGGTTTCAAAGATATCACAGGGGACCAAACTTTCCAAATATTTGTCATCCGGTGGAGTGCATGGAGGACTCTCATCACATGAAACATCTAAGATTGGATTTTTAATTGAAGTCTCAAAGTTATCATCCATCTCAAATGTAAGGGATTCTTCCTCATTTGTATCACATCTGATTCTATATCCCTCCTCATGATTATAATCATCTTCTTCAGAAAAAAGGTCACAAGGTAGTAAACCTTCCAAACTATCATCATTATGCTCATTAGTAGGATTAGTGCTAAAGTTTTTAGTGAGATCA
>LPNX010810361.1:83940-216247 GCA_001517045.1 Pseudotsuga menziesii | reverse complement strand
TATATATATATATATATATATATATATTATTGTTAACATTTATTTATGCATCACATAACATGACCACATTTAATTGATGCTTTTATTAGCTTTTACTATTTTTTTTATCAAGGCCTTAGGTAAGGTTGGTCAACTAAGTTAATAAGCTCTAGATCCTCCTTGCATGTTGGATTACCTTCTGTATCTTGGTAGTTCTTCACTACTTGATGAGTAGTAGATTCAAAATTTCATTTAATCAATCTTAAAAATAAGTAATATAAGGTCAGTTCTTTTCAGAGTCGTTCTCACTCAACAAAAGTAGTTTCAGTGACTCCTAGCGTTATTCAGAGCCCAAGCTCAATGCTAAAAATTGGGAACTACACTGAGTGAAATTCCAGAGCCTCTTGCTCAACATTAATGCTAGGATGTACTTGTATAATACACCTAGACCTAGGGATACAATGGCCAAGGATTCGATGCTCCATAGCTTATGCTCAACATCAATTTGGAATGCTTCAGGTCTTACTACCAACACTTCCAATTCTTATCATTCATGTGTTCCAAATATTATGCTCAACACAAAATCTCATAACTCGTATTCTCCAGAGCTTCCACTCAACAAAAAATCTAATCACTCATGTTCTCCAGAGCTTGCACTCAACACAAAATCTCATCACTCATGTGCTTCAGGGTTTTTTTCCAACACATTATAGAACTCAATCATGCATTTGGTCTTCTGTAGAGTTTATCACAATAATAATTTTAGTACATGCATTAAGGTAAATCACATAATAAATCAGTATATCGTACTATGACCATAATATTTGTCCATTTAGGTCCATGCCCAACATATACAATCACATATACGATAATAAACATATGCATCGGCTTACGCCCAATATATCTAACTAATAAGAATAACTCATGTGCAATGGGGCCTTATCCTAATATCCAAATTTACAAACATAAACATCAAAGTAACTCATGTGTAGTGGGACTCATTCCCATCATAGTTAAGGTAAAAATTCAGGATATTACATCCCTTTCCGCTTAGAACAACAACATCCTGGTGTTCTAGGGACTATAAATGAAGTCATGAAAGAAGGTGGGGTAAGCCTCTCTCATGGTGGCTTCATTTTCCCAAGTGGCCTCATCGGCTTCAAAGTGATTTCATTGCACTTTTAGGTGGACTATGGTGTGCTTCCTTAGCTATACTTCTCTTTTGTCCAGAATATGAAGGGGTTCAAGTAAAAATTCCCCTTCAGGCTCCACCTGTAGCAAGGACCAATAAATAACATGTTTAGTATCATATAAATATTTATTTAATAAAGATGAGTGGAAAACATTATGAACCATTATATGAGTGGGTAGAGCTAATTCATATGCCACTGGCCCTTTCTTGGATAGTATCTCAAAGGGCATACAAAACCTTGGTTCCAATTTTCCACATCTTCCCAAGATCAATGAGCTTCTCTTTGATTTTACTTTTAAGTAAACATGTTCATCGATTTGATAAAATTTATCTTTTCTTTTCTTATTTGCATAATTTTTTTGGAAGTCTTGCGCTTCATTAAGGTTATGTTGTACCTTGGTGACTAAATGTTCTAGGTCCTTTAGTAAGTATGGCCCTAACATGATTTGATCCACTGGGATATCCCAAGTAACCGGTGTTCTAAAATTCCATCCATAGAGTACCTCAAAGGGACTCATCTTGGTGGAGGTTTGGCATGCGTTGTTATACACAAATTCTATGAGGTGTAGATAATCCTCCCACTTGGTGGGATTGTTCATAACATACATTCTAAGCATGTCTTCAAAAATTTGGTTTACCTATTTTGTTTGCTCGTCTATCTGCGGGTGGTAAGCAATACTAAAATTTAACTGTGTCTCTAAACTAGAGAATAAATATCTCCAAAAGTTATTGGTAAATTTTGTGTCTTGATCTAAGATGATTGCCTTGGGTATCCCATGCAATCTAAATAGAGGCCTTTAAGAATATGTTAGCAATTGGAACTTCCTTGTAGGTTGAATTAATTGGGATAAAGTGTGCCTCTTTAGATAACTTTTAAACCACTACAAAGATGGAATCATTTTCCCTTTTTCTCTTTGGTATCCCCGCAATAAAATCCATACTAATGACCTCCCACTTCCATTCTGGAATGGGTAACGGTTGTAGCAACCCCGAAGGATGTTGGTGCTCAGATTTGATTAGCTGACATTCTTGATATTTTGCAATAAATAATGCTATGTTGGCCCTTAAATTAGGCCAGAAAAAGTGTTTCTTTATTGCTGATATCATCTTTTGATATCTCGGATTCCCCAAGTAGGGTTCACTATGGAATTCCATTAGGATGCTGAACATGATGTCCCCTCCTTCCGGAACATTCAATCTCTCTTTGGAACACAATATTCTGGCCTCTTATACCTTATGCTATTTTTTTTCTTGAAACAACATGTCCTATTGGATCTTTTGGAGGACCTCAATATAGAAACGGTTAACTCCATTTGTCGTCCTAATCCTCTTGTGCAAATTCGAATTGGTTTGGCTTAAGGTTACCTCATATAAAATATGAGTTCATCGACTTAAAGCATCAACAATTTTATTCTCCTTTCTCTTTATATGCTTTAATTAAAAATTGTACTAGCTAAGGAAGTCCAACCATCTGCCCTTCCTAGGATCTAGATCTGGATGGTCTGACAAATACTTGAGACTCATTTTATCTATCTTCAGAAGAAACTTCTTCGCCATGATGATCAAACTAGAAGCTGAGAGGTTTTCCTTTAATAGGTCCACCTCGAGAGGGATTCCTTCGATAGGTTCTCCTTCGAAAGGTTTTCCTCCCTCGATAGGGCTGCCCCAACATACAACATACTGACATGCTCTACAACGGTTGAAATTCTGAACTGTTATAATGTCTTTTGGAACTGAACGTAGCGGGTAGTCATCCAAGTGTCTCAGCATCCTATATAAGAATGTACATTATGTAATATAATACATCTATCTGATTCCTCCATCTTTCATGGAGCATAAGTAATAAATTGGTTCAAATTCTTGCATATTGTCTTTGTGTATATTTATTGTCTACCTAGTTTGTTTCCTTCTTTGTTGAATCTTCCTATATGATTCTGCCATAACAGTGATTGACTCATTCAGTAAACTATTGTCCCCAACGTGCACCTGGGAACGACCTAGATCATTGGTATCATAGCTTGATCTTGTTCATAACTTAAGTTACATAAGCACATCCATAAAAGTTATTTAATTATTCCTATTCAAACATGCTCGCAAACCAAGAAACATAAGAAGACAATTCCTTCGAATTTAGAAAAGACGCCCGAAGAAGTAGACAATAGACCTGCAACTGACGAGACACATAAACTCATGGAAAAATCACTAGCTCGCCAGTGAACCAAAATGTTTGCCTAGTTCAGCGAGATCCTCATGAGATTCACTGCAAACTTCGAGGAATCCTTGACGTGATCTGACTCCAATAAAATCAGCCCCTTCAAAGTGCAAATGAATCTGGACATACCGAACCTTGAAGGAAATTTTTACACAGAATCCGTCAAAAATTGGGTACAACAATTAGAATCTTACTATGCAGTGAATCAACTCTCTGAAGCATAAAATATCACCATTGCATCCTTAAAGATGTCAACCTATGTACACTACTAGTGGGAGAATCTATTTATAAAGATGGAAAAAGAAGAAGACCCCATGGAAACATGGATAAAATTTGTCGAATATGTCCAAAAGGAATTCTACCCGCCCAAGTACCTTGAATAGCAGTATAAGAAGTGTCAGCAGCTAAGGAAATGGAAAGACCAGTCCATATAGAGTTACACCAACAAGCTCTATTGAATCATGGCTAGACTTTATGTCCAAGAAGAAGAGAAATTTCTTTTCCTGAATTACATCAACATTTTATCCCGATACATTTAGCAAGAGATGGATTTTCTGACTGTCAGCATGCTTGTGGATGCATTTAATTATGCCAGCAACTTGAAGCTAAACATAAAGGAAAAATACGTTTCGTTAACAAGATAACAGGTTGAACATTTGACAAGAAGTCACTAGCCGACTCTGACAAGTTCAAGAGCCCTTCTCATCCGACTCCACCATAGCCCGATCATCCAAAGAAGAATTTTTATAAAGACAAGAGAGATTAAAACAAACAAGCCCCTACCAAGAAATGGTATGATTTTCATAGTTTAGCATGGCATGATACAAAAGAATGCAAAGATTAGAAGACATTTTTGGAAAAATTGTCGACATCCGACTGGTCCGGCAGAACCCTGGTAGAATCAGATCCACATGCATCAACTCTCTTGGCTTCGACCTTGACCAGTCCGATAGACTCGACCATTGCTGATGAAGAGGAGCAAGAGCTCCTATTCCATACATGGATATGGGTTTAGGAAAATCCATTACATCTGATTGTGGCTAATGGTAACCAGAAGAAATTCATTTCTGAAGATCTTGTGAAGAAATTAGGTCTTGTCACCACTCCACATCCACAGCCTTACAATTCTGGTTGGATGAAGGATGGGTAGGAACTAAGGATCACCCAAAAATTGAAAATAGGCTACTTCATTAATCCTTTTGAAGATGAAGTACTATGTGACATGGTACCGATTTCCATAGACAATGCCCTATTCGGTAAACCCTTCCTATGGGATCGACACGGTACATATCGGTCACAGCCTTAGAAGGTGATTGTCAAAATCTAAAACCAATGGTATGGCATACTAGAGTGACAACCCACATTAGCGATTGCTATGATATCTATCAAACAAACAAAGAAGCTTATCTATCATGCTGAAAAATTCACATTAATAATTATAAAGCCTCAACATTCTAGGAAGAATTCATCAATTAGTCGACTCACCGACCAACGCAACTCCCGACAACAACAACAAATCGACAACATTCTTGAGGAATACTAGAACATATTTCAAGCACCAAACAGAGTACCTATGCACTGTTAGGTAAAAAATTCCCTTGAACTTGTTCTTGGTTTATCATTACCTAACACATATGTTTACAGAATATCCATTCTAAAAAATGAAGATATTCATAGGAAAATCGAGGATTAGATCGACAAGGGTCATATCCTCTCGATCTCCTCTCCTTGTGGAAGTCCAATCATCTTAGTTCTAAAGAAAGACATGACTTGGTGTATGCGTATCAACTATCAAGCTCTCAACAAAATTTCAGTGAAGAATAGATACCCTCTTCCACAAATTGATGAACTCATCGAAAATATGAAAGGTGCTAAGTTCTTTACGAAACTCGAACTCAAGTCAGGATACCACCAGATTCCAATCAAGTCCACTGATTTATGGAAAATGACTTTCAAGACCAAGGAAGGGTTGTTTGAATGGTTAGTCATGCCTTTCGTCTTAACCAATACACTTGCAATCTTCATTAGATCTATGGATGACCTTCTAGGACCTTTCATCGGTAAATGTGTCATTTTCTATCTTGATTTTCACTTGATCATGGGAAGAACATGTCAAACAAATTCAACACTCTCTAACAACATCGACTATATTTGAACATGGACAAATTCTCATTTGCGATGACCAACATCAAATATTTGGGGTATGTAATTGACTCTGCAGGAATTCATGTCCACCCAAAAACATATAGATCCTCAAAGATTGGCCCATTCCTCACAACATTCATGAAATAATAAGTTTTATTGGTTTGGAAAATTTCTATCGACAATTCATACTTGGATTCAGACACATCGCATGGCCTTTGAATCAGTTGACGAAAGGAAATGGGAAAACTGTTTTCAAGTAGACACCAACACAACAAAAATATTTTGAACAACTCAAAAGCAAGATTTGTAATGCACCAGTACTTGTGTTACCTAATTTTCATCATCCCTTTGAGATTGAGACTGATGGATCAGACTGTTCCCTCAGCATAGTAATCACTCATCCAAGTCACCCATTTGCGTTTCATTTCGAGACTTTCAGAGACACTGTTAGAAGGTACTCGACGTATGAAAAAGAGCTATACACCATTGTGCAATCTCTAAAGAAATGGATACGCTACATTCTTGGCAAGGAAACAACTATCCTCACTAATCGCAAACCTTTGCAGTTTGGTACAACTGAGTCAAAAATACAGACACCCAAACAACTCAAGTGGATTAATTTCCTGCAACAATTTCAGTTGGTAATTAAGTATTGTAAAGGAAAATCCAATGCTGTGGTCAATTGTCTCAGTAGACCACCCATTATTCTACTGTCTACAGTGATAAGTATGAAGGGTTATGACACCACTACTTGGCCACAATTGTATTCGGTAGAATTTTATTTCTATACAATATATCAATAGCTTCAAACCGACAATTTTTAGACTACCAACTACTTCCTAAAAGACACCTTGCTATAAAATCTTGGACAATTTTGTGTACTGACCGGTGAGCACCGACAGAAGCTCATTTGGAATGTGCACTACAACAAGATTATAGGATATTTTGGAGTCGCAAAGCACTTGTTATCCTCCAAAAATATTTTTACTGGCCTTCACTTAAATCTGACGTCAACAAGTACATTTGATCATGCATGGTTTGTGCCATTGCTAAACCACCGAATCAACGACAAGGACTGTACACACTGGCTTCCAATTCCTAGTCAACCATGGGAATATATTTCTATGGACTACTTGATGAGATATCCTACTACCAAACATCAACATGACGTGATATTAGTAGTATTTGACAGATTTTCCAAGATGGCTATACTCATACCATGCAAGAAGACTACAACAGCACAACAGACTGGTTAAATCTTCTTTGAACATGTGTGGAAACATTATGGCCTCCCGACGACCATTATTTCTAACATAGATGCTATATTTGTCAGCACCTTGTGGAAAAATCCTCTGGCAACAACTCAACACGAGACTTTCTTTGTCGACAACCTTCCATCCACAAATAAATAGACATATAGAAGTTATAAATTGCTTTGCATGTACAATCACATGCATAATCAAAACATAGGATGACAGCCTTTCATATATACAACATAGCTACAATTGTGCTCAACACATCTCTACAAGAAAGATTCCATTTGAGATTTGTTACGGATTCCAACCCTTAGCTCCTATCAAATTAATCAGTTCCTCGACACAGTTGAATGACATTGACTTCGAAGGACGAGAAGCGGAGAAAGCATTGAAGTTCAGAGATCAAATCTACAACATTCAGAAGCAAGCACAAGAGATGTTGCAATGAGAAGATGCAAAAGCTAAGTTATGACACAAAAATCATTGTATTCCTCATTCATTCCGAATTGGGAATCAGGTCTGGTTACATCTAAAGTAGGAGCGCTTCACTGGTCCATACAGAAATATGAAATCTTTGCAATATGGTCTGTTAGCTCTCCAGGAAACTCTTCTAGGTTGCAGCTCGAAGATGCCTGGTAACTTAATTACTTTCTCAATGATTCACTCAAATGGATCAAGTCAGATTACTAAATCAAACCTCACTCACTCAAGACATGCATAAACATAATCAGATTGACAAGGCTTTTAACTATCACTGTTCAGAGATTTGTAAATAAATGAATGTACAAAGAACACTTAATTCACTAGCAGAAACATACACATAAAATATATATGAATGGCTAGATAAACCAAGTAAAGTACTTGCAAATTCGAGTTTATGGATGTATTGACAAGTTGACAGTTATCAAACATCAGACAAACAAAACTAACATGAATTTGAGATTCAAATGCAAGTATAGAATAAACAAGAAGATGAAAATCTGAACAAGTAATGGCAAAAGAAGCTTGTATTACTGATCATGAAATGAGAAGCTTGAGCTTACAATATCTGAAAAAGTCTCTAAAAGTTGAACCCTTTATTCTACAAAAGACACAGGCTTTATAGTCTTTACAAAATTATTCTAGATCTTGAAAAACTGGATCGAATTTCCTAAAAATAGATAATTAAAAACAATTGCTAGAAAATAGGAAAATATCCTATTTTGATGTTCAATCTCCATATATCTAAAATCTTCCTGATCTTCGAAATCTTTGACAGCTGGAGTAGAAACTGAATGAGAATTTGAACTTGCCATTTGGCAGACAAGTCACCTTTTACCAAAGTAGATAGGAGGCCTTATCATGTCTATCTTGTTGGAAAAAACTAAAACATAACTCTAATCTTGATTCCTTTAGTATTTGTCCTTCATTATAAATCATCCTCGAAACCTTTGGATAAGAGAGTCTTGGATTTGGAAAAAATCAGATCTCTCTACCATGTCTGCACTTTCGATGGTTAGTAGAGGAAAAATTCGATCCTGTTAGCTACCAAAAGCTTTGTTTTCAGTTGCTAATGAATAGTTGAAGTGTCTGCCTAAGCCACCAAAAATCTTGTTTTAACATTTAACCAAAATTGCAACCTTCACGCTTTACCTTAATACTTTAAAGCTTCAATGCTTCTCTTCTGGTGTCTCTGAAACTTGAATAGTGTTTGGGATGGCGGTAGAATCACATGCTGTCTATGGCTCATAAATATTCGTGGATACCTCTGCTAGGGTTTCTAGCTTATGATGTGCTTGAGATTGAGGATTTAAATTCTTTGTCTGCAATTTTGATAGCCTAATTTTCCTATAGAGCTTGGTGTTGTCCTTCATCAACCTAAGATTCCTTTCTTCAAGCTTAGTGTACTTCCTTTTTAGTTCTTGAAGAGAGTCATCTAATTCAGTATTCATTTTAGTTAATCTTTAGTTTCTTATTTTAATTTCCCTTTTAAGAACTTCTAATTCATACACCTGCCTCAGCAGCTGGTTGATCTTCTGAGATCTGGATTCCTTTGGATTGCTAGATGAAGCCTCTGCAACTTGTTGACCTTGCTCATCCTTTGGTGTAGGCGAGGGAAGATCCTCATGCCCTGCTGCAACTTGATTCTCTAGGTCATCTCCTTGCTCTTCTTCATCTTCAAAATTAGTGTATGGCAGGTTGACGACATTCTTGTCTTGCGAAGAATGTTATTATTTCTCTTCTTGCTTATTGAAATCTAGATTCCTTTTTTCCTTCTTAGTCTTAGAAGATGGAGTGGGTTGATCAACTACCATTGGAGAGATGGCTCTCCTTTTCCTCTTTCCACTTCTAGGAGTGGAAGACTTCTTTGAAGAAGATCTCTTTTTATCCTTTGTATGTAGGTCTATTTCAAATTCATTCCAGAACAAGAAGTATGCCCAGGAAATGATCCTCCTTTGTAATAGCTTAGAAATAATTATCTTGATCAAGCCATGATGAGATAATCTTCCTGTAATTTTGGTTGGCTTGGCTTTGAATTGCTGAGCCATCTTACTCAAGATTTTGTATAGGTAAAAAGGTAGATTCAAGGGGCTCCTACAAGTAAAATGATTCATTAATTTAAAATGATAGATCATTACCCTGTTGTATCTACCCTCACAGGTTATGTAGACTAGAAATGACTTCAACAGGTGTTGCCGTTTCTCCTCGAGATAGGACTTAGGAATGTTCTACTTCCATACAATATTTTTGTGCTCATGTTTCAGGTAGGACATAAATTCAACATTCTTTGTGACAGTGGTTTTAAACCAATTTTCCCCAGTGCTTGGAAGCTCTGTCACTTTAGCTATACGAGCTTCATCCACCTGGAATTCTTCCTTGCCGATTACTGCCTTTCTGCCATCAAATGTGAGAGAAAAAGCTTCTGCTACTTGCTGATGAGATCCTTGGATTTTTTCACAAAACCTATAACAACCTGCATCCTTTAATAGTTAACATACCTCGGGGTGTGATTTCAGGTAACCAATATCACCAAGCTCTTCCTTAGGGCAGGTACTCCTCTCTTCATTTTTTAAGCTGCTTCTCTGCACCTGCGATTTAAAAATTCAAACTTTGGGGAAGGTAACACAGGATGGGATTAGGGAAAATTGGGTCAGAGAGGACAAACCCTAGGAATGAGCAATAAGTCAAGGGAATGTCTTGATTCTGAGGGATATAGCTAGCAATTGAGACTTGAAAATGGTAATGGTTTAGCTGATGAGACCCGTAAACATAAAGTGCATGGAACATGGTTTCATGAGCTGGAACTACATTACTCGTAGTAATCAGATCATAGATATGGGATAGGTGTAGGGTAAAGAGGGTTTGGGGTTATATAGATCACGTCAAACTCATAAAGAATCCTCTTAGCAAATCATAATTGAATCCTTATCCTGTCTTTTCAGTGGCTAATGGGAAATGATAGCACTTTTATATTGATGGTTCCTGCATATGAAGGACGTGCTGCCCGCTTTAACATTCTTGTGATTTCAGTGGCTAAAATAGCCCCGAAATTCATGGTTTAAGCTGCCGAAAGTTAGGATTTCAAATGGCTAATGAACAACTGAAATATTCGCCTAAGCCACCGAAACCCGATCTTTGATTTTTTTGAAGAAAAACAAAGTCTATTGTGTTTTATAATTCATTACATACCCAAATCTCTCGCGATGAGCCTCAAAATTTTCAAAAATATTTGTTGACTTCCTATCACCACATGAAATAAATTCTCTAATTTATTTGAGGAGATAACATCTGGATCCTACTCAGGGATGGAAACCTCCCTGTGAGGTTCCAAGAACCATAGATCAAATGAAAAGAGGAAGGTTTTGCAACCCCAAATCCAAGAGTGCCTATTTGTTGGGTATTCTTAATATTCAAAAGGGTACAATCTAATCAACTTTAGCACTAACAAAGCTTTCATTGAAAGAAGTGTTCAGTTCCAAGGAGAGCCTTTAGTAGCAGTTGAAGTTGGAGAGTCTTCTTCACCACCAGAACCATTGATTGTAAGTGGAGAGACTAATGATTTTGATGATTCTGATATGTCTGATAATGATGATTTGATTGCAGATCCTAACAGTCCTACAAGACCAAAATGGGAAGCAAAGACCAGTCATGCAGCTAGGGAACTAGATGTAAATCCTAGTGACACTAGGAGGACTAGATCTCAATTTGAGAGCGCCCTTTGTGTGAAAGACCCTCTATTTGCTGAGAAGTGCTATCTGATGGTTGAAACATATCCATAGACATATGAATATGCAACACATGATACAAGATGGTAAACAACCATGAAAGAAGAATTCAGCTCGCTCCAGAAGAACAACACTTGGGAACTGGTTGATCTTCCCTCTAGGGAGGAAGCTAGCTCAATGTAAGTGGGTTTTCAAGACTACGTTTGATGCTGATGGTTCACCTTTAAAATATAAGGAAATATTGGTAGCCAAGGGCTACTCACAAGTACACAGTATTGAAAGTGGCAAAGATGGACTCCATAAGGCTAGCTCTAGCCATTGCAACTTCGAAGCAGTGGGAAGTGCATCACATGGATGTGAAGTGTGGTTTCCTAAATGGAGATTTCAATGAGGAGATTTACATGAAGCAACCTAAAGGGTTTGTTTCTAATCCAACTTTAGTGTGCAGGCTAAAGAAATCACTGGATGGGCTCAAGCAAGACCCCAGGGCTTGGTATGCCAAGATTGATGGATTTTCGCTATCACTAAGTTTTGTTCGATGTAAGTCTGATCCTAATGTCTATTTGAAGTTGATTCATGGTTCTTTGATGATTATTGTCTTGTATGTAGATGACCTACTGATTACGGGAAGTTCAAAGAAAGAGATTGCCTCCTTGAAGGATGCAATGAACCATACATTTTCTATGACAGATTTGGGATTGTTGAGCCAATTCTTGGGTCTCAAAATTGCTCAATCCCAACATGGAATCGAAGTACATCAGTGCAAGTATGATTTGGATTTTCTGAACAAGTTCAACATGAAATATTGCAAGCCAAGAAAGAGTCCCTTCCTTTCAGGAGTTAAGCTTGAAGAAGCAAGTTCTTCTCCCATGGTAAATAATAAACTGTATAGGTAGTTAATTGGATGTTTTCTTTATCTTACACACACTCAACCTAATATATATTATGCAGTTAGTGTGGCTTTGAGATACATGGATGTTCCTCATGAGATCCACTGGAGAGCATCCAAAAGGATCCTAAACTTTGTTCAAGGAACAAGAACTCATGGGATCTTCTACAAAGAAAAATCCGATCTTGATTTGATTAGGTTTACTGACAATGATTGGGCAGGTGACAACACAAATCAAAAATCTACATCAGGATATGTGTTCATGCTTATAGAAGGACCAATCAGCTGGTCAAGAAAGAAGCAGAGTGCCATAGCACTCTCATCTATAGAAGCAGAGTATAGAGGAGTTGTAAATGCAACAACTCAATGTTTGTGGTTGCAGGGGATACTTGGAGAATGTGGCTTTGAATCATATTTTTCAAATATTATCTATTGTGATAATCAGAGAACCATTCAAATATTCAATGACCCAGTTCAGAAACAATGAACCAAGCACATTGAAATCCATGTGTACTACATCAGAGAACTTGTGCATGATGGTACCATTGATCTACTCTTTTGTGCATCTTCAGAACAAGTAGCAGACATCTTCACCAAAGTTTTTTGTGAGAAGACATTCAGCAATTGAAAATCACTGCTGGGGATTTCTGATCATGATGTGAAGCATGATTGATGACAAGATTTCCAAAATTTTGTTTTTCCTGTCCATGTTTAAAGGAGGATTTTCCCACTGGGGTTTTGCCTCTTTCCTTGGTTGTATGAACGAGCAGTATGTAAAGGGGGACTAAGAATTGTTTCTAGGCCCTATAGTATTCTGATATTTACCCATAAATTCAGGATTAAGGAGGGGTGTTAGAATAATCAACCCATAGTTACCTACATTAGACATTAATTTAATTATTTTTGTCTTATTACCTAGTTTCCTAGATTCCATTCTATGCTAGTTTCCTTCTACACATCCTAGAAGTCAACACTTACTAAAACTAAGTCATGGAGTGCTTGGGAAAATCTTGGAAACCCAATTTAGCATGTTTGCATTATTCCAGATCCTCCAAAGTAAGTATCTTATTTTTCTGAAAAGCTGCCTGTTTTATTTTGATTTAAGGCAAAAGGAAAAACTAGACTAGGTGTAGTTGACTTATTTTTTGCCCACATCATCCTCCCTTATTTTATCCAAATAAAACCATGTATGAGTTTCCTTTCCATCTCTCATTATCTTTACCTCTTGAATTAGCCAATTCATGAGCATCTACCTAGATTTGGAAACTGCTTTATGCACCTATGGGAGATTTGACTAGACTTTGTAAGCCTGCTTTTTGACTATTTAGAATGGCATATTTATGCATTCGATTCTCTCATGTAATTATATATTACAACAGATTATTACTTCACAAGGTTGGCTATTGTACACTTACTCAATACATATTAGTGTTATGCTCCAATTTCAGTCTCCTTTGGTGTTAATTTTGCATGTTTGATTAGCAATTTTGTGAGTGTAATCGTTCTATCTCTTGGGTTCAATTTCCATAGAAGTGTTCGCCTAAGCCACCGAAAAGGTTGTTTTAACATTTAGACAAAATTGCAATATTCATGCTTTACCTTAATGCTTTAAAGCTTGAATGTTGCTCTTCTAGTGTCTCTGGAACTTGAATAGGGTTTGGGATGGCGGTAGAATCAAAGGCTGTCTCTGGCTCATAAAGATTCATGGCTACCTCTGCTAGGGTTTCTAGCTTATGATGTTCTTGAGACCGAGGGTTTGAATTCTTTGTCTACAATTTTGAAAGCCTAATTTTCCTGTAGAGCTAGGTGTTGTACTTCATCAACCTAAGATTCCTTTCTTTAGGCTTAGTGTACTTCATTTTTAGTTCTTGAAGAGTGTCATCTAATTCAGTATTCCGTTTAGTTAATCTTTCATTTCTTCTTTTAATTTCCCTTTCAAGAAATTCTGATTGATGCACCTACCTCGGTAGCTGGTTGATATTCTGAGATCTAGATTCCTTTGGCTTGCTATATGAAGCCTCTGCAACTTGTTGACCTTGCTCATCCTTTGGTGTAGGTGAGGGAAGATTGTAACACCCTGGTTTTGACCCTGATGCATTAAATATACTTGATATATATATATATATATATATATATATATATATATATTGTAAATAATCATGGTGCGGAGCTAAAGGCAAAGGCCCCACCATTGATTTGGTTATATTTCAATGATTGGAACTGTTACCGATGGTATATCGGGTCATGCGACATACATATTAAATTGCGGCATCATGTAACAATGCATTTTAATTAAATAACCCCAACCAGCTATGTTCATTGCAACCATATTGAAAAGGGCATGATTCCTAAGGCTAAGGGGGGGATTGCTAAACCTGGACCCCATGTGAAAAGCCATGTGTCAAACCTTAAACCCCTGTTTTAGTTGAGGTAGTTAATGCTGGGTAGGGGTGAGTGGTAGGATTTCCCCCACGTGCCTCCACCAGTTGGTTTAGTCACTCATGGGCTGGGAGTGGTTTCCTCATGCACCGTTAGGGATGCTGACCATCCTTCCACTCTCTTGGATCATGGGCTGTTCATTTTCCTCATGTAGAGTGGAGATAAAAGGTATTACAGTCCATTGTTTGGGGGTTCATCCTTCCCTCTCTCACATCGGTTGTCGGTCTATGGTTATGTTCTTCCTTCCGTTCACGCAGAGGATCGATTTTCCCTTGGTATGATCGGGCTGTGTATTGTCCCATCCTTCATTTGGAGATTGTGGCTATGTTTTCCTCATTGATCCCTGGCTGTAGTCTCCTCCACATTTGGATTGACTGTGTTTTCCCTTTTTATGGTGGTATCAGTTGTAGATTGCTGGGAGTACCTACCTTTTTGGTCGGCTGCATTTTCCCTTACAATTTGGGCTGCTGAAGGTTGTTGTGGAATCATTTTGGCCACGATAGGGCCAAGAACAATTCAGGGAGTTGTTCTTTCCCTGTTCAAGCTTTAATAGCTGGGTTGCTACATGCATGCAGTGTTTTTGCCGTTAGACTGCATTGGAGTGGTGAATGAGGGCCTAGTGTGCTTGATAAAACTTGTGGTTTGGGAACCACACAGATAGAGCTAGTGGCTGGCTTTCTTCTCCACAACCCCTGAATAGCACTAGAAGGGAGATTAGGGCCTGAGGGACTGTATTGCAAAGAAAGGGATGGTTTCCTTGTGTTGGGTGTGTGTGGGTGTCCTAGAAGTTAGGCTGGTTCTGGTGTAGGTGTCCGTAGCTCTTCAATGAGCTCACTAGCTTAGCATTTATCCTTTCCCCAGCTCCTGGATGGCCTGATAAACCCAACTTGGTTGGCTTGGCTGATCCGTTGTTTGCCTAATAAACCCAACCGTGTTGGCTTGGCTGAACTATGTATCCTTGTTGTGTTGTCATCCTTGGCTATGTGTAAGCCTGCTAGTTCCTTATTCCTTGGGGAATCATGCCCGACTCAGGTTTGGCAGCGTTGTTGAGAGATTAAAGATCACATTGGCCTATGGTTGGGTGGAACGTTGCAGTGACATAGCTAGTTGTGGAACAAGTTCTTTATAAGATAAGTATTCTTTCCTAACTTGTGTCTAAATTCATATTTACCATTGATAAATAATGATCTACATGTTGAATGTTGATTGATATGTTTTGCTTCCATTGTGTATATGAACAATTATGCTTCGTAGTATGTTTTATGTTTTTAAGTATCTTGATTCAGCATTATATGTATGTATGTTCATGTTTATGGGGCTAGATGCCCAGATGATTTGGTGTATCATAGGATCCTCTTCGTCAGTCGAAGGGTTGGGGATGTTACAGTGTGGTATCGGATCCAAGATTGCAGCATTGGCCTGAATGGGCCATGAAAGATGCAGTGATAGAGACAAGGTTGTAGTATGGGCCTAAATGGGCCATGAAAGATCTGTTAGCAGAGGTAGGTTTCCTATTTCCCAAAAGAATCCAGGAGGAAATGGGTGAATGATAGGAAAATTCATAAATTTTCTAAGTGCTAGAATTGTCGGCTCATCAAAAAACTTAGTGAGAAGTTCTTTCAATGTAGCGGAGCACTTAGTTGGAAGGTCACCCGACATACCATAATGAGAAGAAAATTGTAGAAATATTTGCATTCGTCAGCCATTGGCTCATCGGAGGACTAAGAGTGAAGGTCCTCTGACACAACAGAAGAATTAGTCTGAAGACCACCCGACACCGACCATCGACGATCGACGCTACTTAGTTGAAGGAATCACCGACGACACGTTGGCAGAGGATAGTAGATTGATCAGTGACAGAGAGTAATTTTGGAGAAAATTTCTGAGGTAGTGAAATCATTGGCGATCGGTGATGACTAGTTGTCGCTGATTCTTAGATGATTAAGTTGCCAATGCGGTGAAGGAAAGAGAAAAGTTCGATGACTACATAAAAAATTATTAGCTAATTTTGAGCCGCCATTGCGGCTAGATAGAGGACTATCCTTACGATGAATAGAGTCCCCGACCACCGATGCTACAGAGGATAGTGGTTCCGATGGCCGATGCGGCGGAAGACATGGTGGAACTTTTCTGGAAATTTTTCTAAGGAACGAGATCATCGGCGATCGAAAAAGAATAGTGGTTGGGATCGCCGATGGATAGTTGTTGGGATCGCTGAGGATTAGTGAAGTGGATCATCGATCATTAGATGAAGGAAGAGCCAATGCAAGGGAGAAATTTTCAAAAATTTTCTAAGTGTTCGTCGGCCATCAAAAAATGTTAGTGGTATTGGTCGTCGATGAGCATTAAAAGGAATTAGTGGTTCGTGCGCCGCCGTTGCGGAAGTCTAGAGCATTAATATTTTGATAGATAAAGGTTTCGACTGCCGATGCCATAATAGTTGTGTTTCAGATCGTTGATCGAAAATGATTAGTGGATCAGACCATCGATTGGAAAAGGGTTAAACAATGATGAATCGCTGTTGCAGCTGCCTAAGAGACTACCCGTTCGATGAAATAATGGATCTGATCACCGATGGATAGAGGATGAATCTATCGACAGGGTAAAAGGTCTACGGAGACCACAGTGGGAGTACCACCCATATTTTCGGTTTCCTAGTTAACTATTCACCCGATGAGAAGTGCATTCGAGCATCGATGTCGCAGAGACTAGTCGCTCCGACCGTTGACAAAGTTGTGAACCACAGAAACCATAGAAGGTTTGTTGGATGCCGTTGTGGATGCCAAGATGACTAGCCACCCGATGAACAGAGCACCCGACAGCTGATGCAGTGGTTAATCGATTTTCTTGCCGACGAAGTTCAGAGTGATAGATCACTATGGACCCGATACGGTGGAGGAAATTAGACAAGTGGATTGCTGATAAAACTTGGAGTATTAGACCACTATAGTCCTGATACATTGGAGAAAATTAGACGTTTTAGCCCCTGAAATGCCAGAAGGTTAGTAAGAAAGGGACCCAATGAACAATCCATGGCATCGTCGATGCAGATCAGAAGTTTAGACGATTTTCCCGTCGAAACACTGGAAAGTTAGTGGGGAAGCGACCCGATGAGGAGAAGGAAATTTTGGGTTTCTGAAAGTGGAATTTTTCTCAGAAAATTCCAACTGTTTCAGCATATTTCAGAAGAATGTCAATGGATTACAGGGCTAAACAAGAGAGAAAATTTTGTGTTTTAGCAAAATTGTTGTTTTATGAATTTCCAGAAGAGGAAAGTAAGTAGTTCTGATTTACATTAATGATATGCATCTAAAATTTTGCTACTAGCATGTTTGCAGAATTATAAACACCTACAAGAGTAGTATTCCAGGAAGAATAGTGTGGTAAAGCAAGAGGTGGTTCAGTCATGAGAACCCATAACATATATGATGCTCGAGATTCTTACGAGCATGCAGGAGATTCCATGGGAGAAAATGTCCATAATGGAAATGATGACATAGATTCTAATGGAAGGAGATTCCAAGAGACATCGTGAGATGTTGCCGCCACCATGAGAAGCTTGATTAAATCCCAGGAAGAGCAGCATCAGTTGAATGCTGCCATGTTTCAGAGTTTGACAGATTTGTAGAGGAAGATAGATTCTGGACGAGGTACAACAAGACCAGAAGGTAGTAAGAGCAGTACTAGGAGAAGGAGGAGGAATTCTAGTGGATCATCTGATTCTGAAGAATCCAGTGGAGATACAAGCTCATATTTTCGTAAAAGGAAAAGGAGAAGACACCATAGGGATCGCTCTTGGGATGAATTTAAGAAAGCTAAACCTCCTACATTTGATGGTGAGGTAAAGATTGGACAAGAGGCTAAAGCTTGGCTTCTTAGGATAAAGAAGTACTTTCAAGTGCAGGATTATTCAGGAAACATGAAGGCAAGAGTTACCATATTCAATCTGAATGGAAGAGCATCCATTTGGTGGGAACACTTCAAGCAAGTAAATAAGATCAGGAAAAGGAGACTGAAGTGGAAACAGTTCAAGAAGTATTTCAGGCAGAAATACCTCTCTAACAGGTATTATGATGACAAGATTAAGGAGTTCCATGAGTTGAGATTGGGACAACAGACTATGGATGAATATGTAAATAAGTTCTTGGAATTGTTGAGGTATGTCCGATACATCAGAGATGAAAAAGTGAAGGTCCAGCGGTTTCTGAGTGGATTTCCTCAGTCTTACAAAGATAGAATTGAGTTTAATGAACCAAGGACTCTTGAAGAAGCAATAAGGAAGGCTAAGTATTGCTATGAGCAAAGCAAGGGTAAACCTGATTACCGTAAGGCATGGAAGGAAAAGAAGAATGAGAAGTTTGACCAAAGAAGGAAAAGTTTCTAACCTTCTATATTTAGGAACCAGTAGAAGTAGCCATCCCAAGCTATGAGTAATCCAGTTGGAGTGACAGGTGGAAAGACTAAAGATCCACATCAGAATAAAGGTCCACTCAAATGTTGGAAATGTGAAGGGCCTCACTTGCGCAGATATTGTCCACTTGAGAATGAAAGTGCAAGGCCAACTTATAACATTCAGGAAGTAGAAATAGTGGGCCAGGTAGCAAGAGCAGTCCTTAGAATTTATGCAGCACTGGAACACTGCCAGGAAGATCACCAGTCAACTGTGGTTGAAGTTGCAGGTAAGATTGTTGAACAATCTGTTTTTATTTTGATTGACCCTGGTTCTACTCATAGTTATATCACTCCTAGAGTAGTGGAGGTTTGTGCTTTTAAGAAGGTAAAGAATGGAAAATCTTGGTTAGTCCACCTAACCACTGGGACTAAGAGAAAAGTCAGTGAAGTGGTAGAGAAATGTCCATTGGTCATGAATGGATTGATCACGTGTGTAGATATGAATGTTCTACCGCTTGGTTCCTATGATGTTCTCATTGGAATGGATTGGTTAGAAGCTCACAGAGTAAATTTTGACTGTTATAACAAGACTCTTGAATGCATGGATGAAGAAGGAAACCCAGTAGTTGTGAAAGGTATTCCAAAGGTAATTTCAGTAAGATAGGTTTCAGCAATGCAGTTGAAGAAGTTCTGTAGGAAAGTTTGCCAGTTGTATGCAACTCATATTCTAGAACCAACAGGAGATGAAACTCCTAGGTTGGAGGACTATCAGGTGTTACAGGAATTCAAGGTTGTATTTCCTGATAAGATTCCAGGGCTTCCTCCAAAGAGGGACATTGGTTTCACCATTGAACTTGTGCCAGGAGCAGCATTAGTGTCCAAGACACCCTACATGATGAGTACATCAAAGATGCTAGAGTTGAAGATGAAACTGCAAGAGTTGTTGGAAAAGAAGTATATCCATCCAAGCGTGTCTCCTTGGGGAGCACCATTTTTGTTTGTAAAGAAGAAAGATGGTACAATCAGGTTATGTATTGATTATCGACAGTTGAAAAAGGTTACTATGAAGAATAAATATCCTTTTCCTAGGATTGATGACCTCTTTGATCAAATGACAGGAGAAAAGGTATTTTCCAAGATTGACTTGAGGTCTAGTTACCATCAGGTGAGAATCAAGGATGAAGACATTCTTAAGACAACCTTTAGGACAAGGTATGGGCATTATGAGTTTGTAGTGGTACCATTTGGTCTCACAAATGCACAAGCTACGTTCATGTGCCTTATGAACAGTGTCTTCAGCAAGTATTTAGACAAGTTCATTCTTGTTTTCCTTGATGACATTCTTGTTTATTCTAAGAATGAGAAAGAACATGAAGAGCATTTGAGATTGACATTGCAATTGCTCAGGGAGCATCAATTGTATGCCAAGCTGAGAAAGTGTGACTTCTACAAAGATAGAATTCAGTATTTGGGTCACATTATCTTAGAAGAGAGTATATTAGTGGACCCTAAGAAGATTGAAGCCATTATGAATTGGCCTACTCCAAGAAATGTGACGGATGTAAGATCTTTTATGGGACTTGCAGGATACTACAGGAGATTCATTGAGGGAGTTTCCAAAGTTGCACATGCCATCACTTCTTTGCAAAAGAAGGGGATAAAGTTCGAATGGAATTCGAAGTGTGAAGAAAGCTTCCAACGGTTGAAGAATCTTCTCACCAGTGCACCAGTACTGAAAATTGCAGATCCAGAGAAAGATTTTGTGGTATGTACCGATGCATGCAAGCAAGGGCTTGGATGAGTCCTTATGTAGGACAACCACATGATATGGTATGAGTCAAGAAAGCTGAAAGAGCATGAGAGGAACTATGCCACTCATGATCTAGAACTTGCAGCCATAGTACATGCTCTCAAGATGTGGAGACATTACTTGATGGGTAGACGATTTGAACTCAAGACAAACCATTGTGGTTTGAAGTATTTGTTTTATTAGCCTACTCTGAATGCTAGGCAAGCGAGATGGCTAGAATTTTTATGTGAGCTTGATTTTGAAATCAAGCACATAAAGAGAAAATAGAACAAGGTAGCTGATGCACTCAGCAGGAAGGTACAGAAAATGCATGTGGCATCTCTTAGCATTTGCCAATCAGATTTGAGGCAGTAGATTGTTAATCATCTTGCCAGATATGAATTGTATGAGCAGGTAAAAGACAAATTGCAGCAGCAAAGTCTTGAGAAGAGGTATGAGGGATATAAATTGGAAGAAGATGGAATTCTTACTTATAAAGGCAGAATTTATATTCACAATGTAGCAGATTTGAGGAGAGTTGTTATGGATGAAATCCATCAAGCTCCATATTCTGGTCACCCAGGATATCAGAAGACAATTGCTACAGCTAGAAAGCAGTACTTTGGCCAAGAATAAAAAAGGACATGGATGAATACATTTCAAGGTGCATGAAATGTCAATAGGTAAAGGTTGAGCATCAACATCCAGCGGGCTTGTTGCAGCCTTTGCCAGTTTCAGAATGGAAATGGGAAGTTTTTTCCATGGATTTTATTACAGGATTGCCGATGACTTGGAGACAACATGATTCCATCATGGTTGTGGTAGACAAGTTGACGGAGGAAACACATTTTTATACCAGTGAAGTCTACGCATAAGACTGATGACATTGCAAAGATTTTCATGAAGGAGATTTTCAAATTGCATGGATTGCCGAAGGCAATAGTTTTCGACAGAGATGTTAGTTCACTTCCAATTTTTGGAAGGGGTTGTTTGCAGATTTGGGTACAAAGCTAAAATTCAGCACTGCCTACCATCCTCAGACAGATGGGCAGATAGAAAGAGTTAATTAGGTGCTTAAAGATATGCTTCGCATGTATGTGATGGAAAAACCAACCAAGTGGGAAGATTACTTGCACTTGGTAGAGTTTGCTTATAACAATGGACAACATGAATCCTTGGGGATGAGTTCGTATGAAGCTTTATATGGAAGAAGGTGTAGGACACCGGTGACTTGGGATAATCCAGTGAACAGGGTTGTGCTTGGACTAGAATTGCTCAAGGAAATGGAGCAAGAGGTTGTAAAGATCAGGTAGAATCTGAAAGCAGCACAGGACAAACAGAAACGCTATGTAGATAAGCATAGGATGAACAGAGAGTTCGGTGTTGGGGACCATGTCTACCTCAGAGTGAGGGCCAAGAAAAGTTCCTTGAAGCTTGGAAGTTGTGCCAAGCTATCACCAAGATATTGTGGGCTGTTTGAAGTGCTTGAAATAATAGGGTGAGTTGCATATAGACTTGCATTGCGTGCTAGTACCAGAGCTCATAATGTTTTTCATGTTTCTTTGCCTAATAAATATGTACATGATCCTAACCATGTGATAAATTGGGATATGATTCAGGTGGAACCCGAGGGAGATTTCCAAATCGAGCCAATGCGCATCCTTGACAGGAAGGTCACAATGCTTCAGAACCAGGCCATAGGGCAGGTAAAGGTGCAATGGGAGCACTACGGACTTGAAGAGGCTACGTGGGAGCTGGTGGATGCCATGCGATTGACACATCCATTTTTTTTCAATTCTGCAGAACACCGAGGCGGTACCAGTGTAGCATTTTGTTCAAATTTTGTAAAGCACTGAGGACAGTGCTATTGAAGGGGGAGGGGAATGTAACACCCTGTTTTTGACCCCAATGCATGAAATATACATGATACATACATACATACATACATACATACATACATACATACATACATACATACATACATACATACATACATACATACATACATACATACATACATACATACATACATACATACATATATATATATATATATATATATATATATATATATATATATTGTAAATAATCATGGTGTAGAGCTAAAGGCAAAGGCCCCACCATCAATTTGGTTATGTTTCAATGATTGGAACTATTATCGATGGTATATCGGGACATGCATCATACATATTAAACTGTGGCGTCATGTAACTATGCATTTTAACTAAATAACCCCAACCAGCTATGTTCACTGCAACCATATTGAAAAGGGCATGATTCCTAAGGATAAGGGGGGGATTGCTACCGCTGGACCCCATGGGAAAAGCCATGTGTCAAACCTTAAACCCCTGTTTTAGTGTAGCTAGTTAATGCGGGGTAGGGGTTGGTGGCAGGCTTGCCCCCATGCACCTCCACCAGCTGGTTCAGTCACGCATGGGTTGGGAGTGGTTTCCTCATGCACCGTCAGGGATGTCGACCGTCTGTCCACTCTCTTGAATCATGGGATGTTCATTTTCCTCATGCAGAGCAGAGATAAAAGGTATTACAATCCATTGTGTGGGGGTTCGTTCTTCCATCTCTCACACCGATTTTCGGTTTGTGGTTTTGTTCTTCCTTCCATTCATGCAGAGGATCGATTTTCCCTTGGTATGATCAGACTGTGTATTGTCCCATCCTTGATTTGGAGATCATGGCTATGTTTTCCGCATTGATCCCTGGCTATAGTATCCTCCATGTCTTGATTGACTATGTTTTCCCTTTTTATGGTGGTATCGGCTGTAGATTGCTGGGAGTATTTACCTTTTTTGTCAGCTACATTTTCCCTTACGATTTGGGCTGCTGAAGGTTGCTATGGAATCGTTTTGGCCATGATAGGGCCAAGAATGATTCAGGGAGTTGTTCTTTCTCTGTTCAAGCTTTAATAGTTGGGTTACTGCATTCACACAGTGGTTTTGTCATTGGACTGCATTGGAGTGGTGAATGAGGGCCTGATGTGCTTGATAAACCTGGTGGTTTGGGAACCACACATATAGAGCTAGTGGCTGGATTTCTTCTCGACAACCCCTGAATAGCACTGGAAGGTAGATCAGGGCCTAAGGGATTGCGTTGTAGAGAAAGGGCTGATTTCCTTGTGTTGGGTGTGTGTGGGTGTTCTAGAAGTCAGGCTGGTTCTGGTGTAGGTGTCCGTAGCTCTTCAATGAGCTCACCATCTTAGCATTTAGCCTTTCCCCAGCTCCTGGAAGGCCTGATAAACTCAACTTGGTTGGATTGGATGATCCGTTGTTTTCTTGATAAACCCAACTGTGTTGGCTTGGCTGAACTATTTATCCTTGTTGTGTTGTCATCCTTGACTATGTGTAATCTTGCTAGTTCCTTATTCCTTGGGGAATCATGCCCAGCTCGGGGGTGGCAACGTTGCTAAGAGATTAAAGAGCATGCGGGCCTATGGTTAGGTGGAACGTTGCAGTGACGTAGCTGGTTGTTGAACAAGTTCTTTATAAGATAAGTATTCTTTCCTAACTTGTGTTTGAATTCATATTTACCATTGATAAATGATGATGTACATGTTGAATGTTGATTGATATGTTTTGCTTCCGTTGTGTATATGAACGATTATGCTTCGTAGTATGTTTTATGTTTTTAAGTATCTTGCTTCAACATTATATGTATGTATGTTCATGTTCATGGGGCTATATTCCCAGATTATTTGGTGTATCATAGCGCCCTATTCGTTGGTCAAGGGGTCGGGGACATTACAAAGATCCTCATGCCCTGCTGCAACTTGATTTGCTAGGCCAGCTCCTTTCTCTTCTTCATATTCAAAATCAGTGTATGGGAGGTTGAGGACATTCTTGTCTTGTGAAGAAGCTTCTTATTTCTCTACCTTCTTATTGAAATCTAGATTCCTTTTGGCCTTGTTAGTCTTAGAAGATGGACTGGCTTGATCAAATTCCATTGGAGAGATGGCTCTCCTTTTCCTCTTTCCACTTCTGGGAGTGGAAGACTTCTTTGAAGAAGATATTTTTTTATCCTTGGGCTATATCTCTATTTCAAATTCATTACAGGATAGGAATTATGCCCAAGCAATGTTCCTCCTTTGCAGCAGCTCATAAACAATTAGCTTGATCAAGCCATGATGAGATAATCTTCCTACAATTTTAGTTGGCTTGGCTCTGACTTAATGAGCCATCTTAGTAAAGATTTTGTAGAGGTAAAATGGTAGCTTCAAGGGGATCCTACCAGTGAAGTGTTTCATTAATTTAAAATGATAGATCATTACCCTGTTGTATCTACCCTCACGGGTTATGTAGACCAGAATTGAATTCAACAGGTGCTGCCATTTCTCCTCTAGATAGGATGTAGGAATGTTTTTCTTCCATAAAATATTTTTGTGCTCAGGTTTCAGGTAGGACCTAAATTCAACATTCTTTGTGACAGTGGTCTTAAGCCAATTTTCCCTAGTCCTTGGAAGCTCTGTCACTTTAGCTGTAAGAGCTTCATCCACCTAGAATTCTTCCGTGCCGATTACTACCTTTCTGCCACCAAATGTGAGAGCAAAAGATTTTGCTACTTGGTGATGAGATCCTTGTATTTTTTCACAAAATCGATAACATCCTGCATCCTTGAACAATTGACATACCTCGGGGTGTGATTCTAGGTAATCTATATAACCACGCTCTTTCCTTAGGGCAGGTCCTCCTCTCTTCATTTTCTGAACTGCTTCTCTGCACTTGCAATTTGAAAATTCAAATTTTGGGGAAGGTAACACAGCGCGGGATTAGGGAAATTTGGATTAGCGAGGACAAACCCTAGGAATGAGGAATAAATAAAGGAAATGTCCTAATTCTAAGGTATATAGCTAGAAATTAAGACTTGAAAAGGGTAATGGTTTAGATGATGAGACCCGCAAACAGAAAGTGCATGGAACGTGGTTTCATGAACTAGAACTACATTACTCATAGTAATCAAATCATAGATATGGGACACGTGTAGGGTAAAGAGGGTTTTGGATTAGATAGATCACGTCAAAGTCATAAAAATTCCTATTACCAAATCATAATTGATTGCTTATCTTGTCTTTTCAGTGGATAATGGGAAATGCTAACACTTTTATACTGACGGTTCCTTCATATGAAGGACGTGCTGACCGCTTCAACATTCCTATGACTTCAGTGGCTAAAATAGCCCCGAAATTCATGTTTTAAGCTGCTTAAACTTAGGCTTTTTGGTGGCTAATGAACAGTTCAACTGTTCTCCTAAGCCACCAAAACCTGAGCTTTGATGTTTTTCAAGAAAAACAAAGTCCAATGTGTTTCAAAATTCATTACATACCCAAAGCTCTCACAATGAGCCTTAAAATTTTCAAAAAAGTTTTTTGACTTCCTATCGCTACACAAAATACATTCTCTAATTTATTTGAAGAGATAACATGGTCCATACAATATCCTTAAACAGATTGGAGAAAACACTTTTCATCTCGACATTCCTGCATTCCTTGGCCTACATCTAGTTTTCCATGTAGATCTACTTTGACCATACCATGTACCATTGTTGGAGCAAAACAACTTACAGACAACACAACCCAAAGACATCCATCCATATGTTTAGGAACCTCTTCTTTCTTACACCATTGTGGGATGACTTATATGCCATATAAGGATGAAATCCATTCCCTTATTTTAAGTTGCTAAAGCTGGAAAACTCCCCACACAAGGAAAATGGTACTCTTCTAATGAAGTCACCAACAATTTTTCTCACATGAATGAATACAAAATGTAGACCATTGTTTCTTAAGGAAGGAGGAATGATCGAACCAAGATCTGATAGGTTTTCCTTCGACATGTCCACCTTGACAGGGTTTCCTTCGATAGGTCCATCCCAACATACAACATACCGACATGCTCTACGACGGTTGAACTTCTGTACTATTATAAATGGTTTTGTAACTGAATGTAGCGGGTAGTCACCCAAGAATCTCAACATCCTATATAATCATGTCCATTATGTAATATAATATATCTATCTAATTTCTCCATATTTCATGGAGAAGAAGTAATAAATTGGTTCGAATTCTTGCATATTGTCTATGTGTATATTTCTTGTCAACCTAGTGTGTTTCCTGCTTTGTTGATTCTTCCTATAGGCTTCCACTGTTAGTGTTAACCTTGACTTGATATCGAGTCAAAGGTGGTTAGGTATAGCACATGGTTTGTTGTAGCCCATGGTATTGTTCCATGGTATTGCATGTGATTAAGCCTTTATAAGGCTTGAGAAGGCTCCATTGTAATTGTACTGGATGTGGGTACTGTATTGTACTGGATGTGGGAATTGTATTGTACTGGAAGAGAGACTGTGAGAGCATGAAGAGGAATTGCAGTGGTTTTGCTGCAGGGTGTATCCCTTCATCTTTCTGAACTGTAATAAAAGGACTGGAAAATTTCTTTGTGGACGTAGCCCATCGTTTGGGTGAACCACGTTATATCTGTGTCTCTCTGTACTATTTTAATTTGTTTTGCATCTTGTTTATTGATTTAACTGTATATCTGTTATTGCTCTGTTGTCCTATTTTTCTAATAATTGGTATCAGAGCCAAAAGGTCTATTTGGTTTGTAAACTCGCAGGAAAGAAGGGTTCCTAGTTCGAGTGGGAGAAATGGCGGAAGAAGGAAAGTTTAGGGTCGATAAATTTAACGACCAAAACTATCAGTTATGGAAGATGCAAATGGAGGACTATATGTACCAGAAAGATCTATACCTGCCATTGGGTGAAAAAGCAAAATATCCAGCAGCTATGAAGGATGAAGAATGGGAGGTTCTTGACAGAAAGGCACTAGGAACAATACGGCTGTTCCTGGCTTCATTGGTGGCCTTCAATATTTCGAAAGAAATAACAACAGAGGGTGTGATGAGCGCATTGAGTAAGCTCTACGAAAAACCCTCGGCTTCTAACAAGGTATTTTTAATGAAGCGTTTATTTAATATGAAGATGTCGGAAAGTGGATCTGTTGCTGACGATTTAAATGAGTTTAATACACTTACCAGTCAATTAAGTTCTGTAAAAGTGAACTTTGATGATGAGGTTAGGGCTCTTCTAATCTTGTGCTCATTGCCAGAAAGCTGGAATAGCTTGGTCATGGCTGTAAGTAACTCTGTCCCTAATTCAAACACTCTTAAGTTTGATGATGTTGTTAGTGTTATTCTTAGTGAGGAAATGCGAAGGAAAAGCACAGGTGAGACATCAGGTAATGCATTGACCATGGAGAGTAGATGGAGACAAAACAAGAGAGGAAGGAGCCCAGGAAATCGCGACAAGTCTAAAAAGGGAAGATCCAAGTCTAGATTCAGAAAAATAGAATGTTGGAACTGCGGTAAGAAAGGACATCTAAAGAAAGACTGCAGAGCACCAAAGAAGAAAGGTGAGAGGCAGTAAGAGACTACCCAGGAAGCTAATGTAGCAGGTGATTTGTTACAAGATGCTTTGATTCTTGCATTAGATAATACTAGTGATTACTGGGTAGTAGATTCAGGGGCTTCATGTCATGCTACACCCCATAGGAAATTCTTTTATGATTATGTTCAAGGTGATTTTGGGCATGTGTTATTGGGGGATGATGAACCATGTAAAATTGTTGGAAAGGGTAAGGTACGGATCAAACTAAATAATGGAAATGATTGGTTGCTAAAGGATGTAAGGCACATTCCTTCTATGAAAAGAAATCTGATCTCAACAGGGCAGTTGGGAGATGGCGGTTGTTTGTCTAAGTTTGGAGAAACGTGGTGGAAGGTTACTAAATGATCAATGGTAATTGCAAAAGGAGATAGGATAGGTACGTTATATTTATGTCCTCATAACACTGATTATTCTATTTCTGTAGCTTCCACAGAAACAGGTGCACCGTTGTGGCATCATAGGCTTGGCCACATGAGTGAGAAGGGGATGCAGATTCTCCACTCAAGGAAACTGCTTCTAGATCTGAAGCAGGTAAGTTTGGAATTTTGTGAGAACTGTGTTTATGGAAAACAGAAGAGAGTTAGATTTCTCAGGGTTGGGAAACAAAAGAAGAGTGAAAAGTTAGAGCTTGTCCATACAGATGTATGGGGACCAACTCAGGTACATTCTCTTGGTGGCTCTTGTTATTACGTTACTTTTATTGATGATGCAACTAGAAAAACTTGGGTTTATTGCATTAGACAGAAATCTGATGTGTTTGATACTTTTAAGAAGTGGAAAGCTTTGGCTGAGAATGAGACAGGAAAAAGGTTGAAATGTCTTAGATTTGATAATGGAGGTGAGTACTGCAGCAAGGAGTTTGACAGTTACTGTTCACACAATGGGATTCGCAGAGAGAAGATAGTCCCTAGAACACCCCAAGAAAATGGCGTGTCAGAAAGGATGAACAGAACGATCATGGAGCGTGCAAGGTGTATGATATTGCATGCAGGGTTGCCCTTACAGTTTTGGGCTGATGCTGTAAACAATGATGTTTATTTAATAAACATAGGGCCTTCAAGCACTTTGGATGGTGGAATTCTAGAGGAGGCATGGACAGGTAAACAGGTAAAATACTCATTTCTGAGAACTTTTGGTTGTGAAGCATTTGTCCATATTGATAAAGATGATAGAACAAAGCTTGAGGCTAAATCCAAGAAATGTACCTTTATTGGATATGGGGTTGATGATTTTGGTTATCGCTTATGGGATCTTAAAAATCACAAAATCATTAGGAGTAGAGATGTAGTATTCAATGAAAAGTTCATGTACAAAGATCAGTTGCAGGGAAAGAAAGAAGAAAAGGAAAACACAGAGTACACAGTGCTTGATGAAATCAAAGAAAATGAAGTTCCAAAAGAACCAGAAAATCAAGAGCAGCGGCAGGTACCTGAAACTCCAACAACTGTAAGAAGGTCTACCAGGTTAAGTAGACCCCCTGAACGATTCTCTCCTTCACTGTATTATTTATTGATGACTAATTCTGGTGAGCCAGAATGTTTTGAAGAAGCAATGCAGGTAGAAACTAGAAAGAAGTGGGAGCAAGGCATGGATGAGGAGATGGACTCATTGGTAAGAAACCAGACTTGGGATATGGTTAAGTTTCCTGCAGGAAAAAGGGTATTGCAGAATAAATGGGTTTATTGGTTGAAGGAAGAAGATGGAGGAAAGAAGCGGTACAAGGCTAGACTTGTTGTAAAGGGGTTTGCACAAAAGAAAGGTATAGACTTTGATGAAATATTTTCTCCTGTTGTTAAAATGACTTCAATTAGAACTATTTTAAGTCTAGTGGCAGTGGAAGATTTGCATCTTGAACAATTAGATGTAAAAACGGCCTTTATCCATGGGGATTTGGAGGAAGAGATTTATATGCAGCAGCCACAAGGGTATGAGGTCAAAGGGAAGGAGAATTTGGTTTGCAGGTTGAAGAAGAGCTTGTATGGCCTGAAGCAAGCTCCAAGGCAGTGGTATTTAATATTTGATAAGTTTATGACAGATGTCATTCTGACCACTGTGTTTATTTCAAGAGGCTAGATAAAGAAAGATATATGATCTTGTTATTGTATGTGGATGCCATGCTTGTTGCAAGGTCTAACATGTAGGATATAAATGTGCTCAAAAGAAAACTAGCTAAATCATTTGCGATGAAGGATTTGGGTGCTGCAAAGCAAATCCTTGGTATGAGAATAACAAGAGACAGGAAAAATCGCAAATTGACATTGTCTCAAGGTGAGTACATAGAAAAGGTGTTGTAGAGGTTTAGAATGCAGAATGCAAAACCAGTCAGCACACCTTTGGCAAGCCATTTCAAACTAAGCAAGCATATGTGTCCAGAGACACAGGAAGAGATAGATTACATGTCCAAGATTCCCTATTCATCAGCAGTTGGAAGCTTGATGTATGCCATGGTGTGGACAATACCATATATTGCACATGCAGTGGGAGTTGTGAGTAGGTATATGAATAATCCAGGTAAAGAGCATTGGAAAGCAGTACAGTGTATTCTCAGGTATTTGAGAGGTACCACTTCTCATGCATTATGTTTTGGAGGTTCAGACACTGTTCTACAGGGATATGTTGATGCAAATATGGCTGGTGATAAAGACAGCAGGAGGAGCACCACAGGGTATGTGTTCACTGTAGGTGGAATAGCAATAAGTTGGATTTCAAAACTGCAACAGGTTGTTGCACTTTCAACAATGGAAGCAGAGTATGTTGCTGCTACAGAGGCTAGTAAGGAGATGATTTGGTTGCAGAGGTTCATGGAATAATTGGGTAAGAAACAGGAGAATAGTAGGCTGTACAGTGACAGCCAGAGTGCCATTCATATTGTAAAGAACTCAGTCTTTCATTCAAGGACTAAACATATAGAACTCAAGTACCACTTCATAAGATCTATTCTAGATGAAGAACTGTTAAAACTGGAAAAGATTCACACTAGCCAGAATCCTGTAGACATGTTGACAAAGGGAGTAACTAGAGAGAAACTGAGTTCCTGCTCGGTTTCTGTTGGCCTTAAAGCATGAACGTGAAAAGAAGAAATTTGCCAAGTCCAAGGTCCAGCAAGTGCAGCAGCGGTAGAGTTGTTGTGATTAGTCACCATGAAGGCACATGAAAAAAATGTAATGGAGCGGTTTGCATGTAAATGGGCATATGGCTGTAAGACCTGGTAAGGCATGCATACCCCTGGTAACTCACCGGTAAAGTCGGGAGATAGACCTAGGTGATAGGGGGGTGTATGTAAGATTCCTCGGTAAATATTTGAGGGGAGTTGGTGATTACTCCAAGTCAAGTTTAAAGGGGGGATTGTTAGTGTTAACCTTGACTTGAGATCGAGTCAAAGGTGGTTAGGTCTAGCACATGGTTTGGGCACATGGTTTGTTGTAGCCCATGGTATTGTCCCATGGTATTGCATGTGATTAAGCCTTTATAAGTCTTGAGAAGGCTCCATTGTAATTGTACTGGATGTGGGTACTGTATTGTACTGGATGTGGGTACTGTATTGTACTGGATGTGGGCATTGTATTGTACTGGAAGAGAGACTGTCAGAGCTTGAAGAGGAAGTGCAGAGGTTTTTCTATAGGGTGTATCCCTTCATCTTTCTGGACTGCAATAAAAGGATTGACAAATTTCTTTGTGGACGTATCCCATCGTTTGGGTGAACCACGTTATATCTGTGTCTCTATGTACTGTTTTAATTTGTTTTGCATCTTGTTTATTGATTTAACTGTATATATGTTATTGTTCTGCTGTCCTGTTTTTCTAACATCCACCGTAATAGTGCTCAACTCATTCAACCAACTGTTGTCCCGAGCATGCACCTGGGCACAACCTAGATTACATGAGGTAGTGCCTCTGCATCTTTAAGGCATGGATAATGGCTTCTAGCTCAAGATCATGGGTGATATAATTTTGTTCATGTTCCTTTAATTTCCATGACTTGTAACATATTACTCAATAATTCTACATGAGGAATCCTCCAAGTCGTTCCTTTCTCACATATATTGCAAAAAATGAAATCCCCAATTGGGATCCACAATTCATAGTATCGGTGCAGTAGTCAAAATCTTCTTAAGCTTTTTAAAACTTTCCTCGCACATGGTTATTGACAAGAACTTGTTTTCCTTATTTTGTAAGGAAGTAATGGGACAAACAATCCTTGAAAATTTCTTGGTGAACTTTCGATTGTAACCTGCTAATCCAAAAAATTCCTTAATGTCTGTGACATAAGTAGGGGTAGGCCAATTCTCTATGGCTTTAATCTTTTCTAGGTCAATGGTTATCCCCTTCTCAGAAATGATGTGACCTAGGTACTGTGTCTGTAGTTTGTAAAAATGACATTTATTAAACTTAGCTTAAAGTTGGTGTTCCCATAACACTTGCAGTACTATGCGAAGATGCTCCTCATGTTCTTCTTTACTCTTTGAGTAAACTACTATGTCATTTATAAAGACCAATACAAATTTATCAAGGTATTTACTGAAGATATTGTTCATCATGGACATAAAATTTGTTGGTGCATTGGTTAACCCAAAATGATTACTAGAAACTCGTAATGGTTGTATCACATTCAAAAGGTTGTTTTATGTATATATTCATCTCGGATCAGTACCTAATGGTATGTAGACTATAGGTCGATCTTTGAGAAGATATTTGCTCCTCCAACTTAATCGATTAAGTCATTGATCCTAGGGAGTGGGTAGCATTTTTTGATGGTCATCTTGTTAAGTTGGTGGTAATTGACACACATATGCATCATACCATCCTTCTTCTTTATGAAAAATATATGTGTTCCCCAAGGGGACACACTCAGCCGGATATAACCCTTCTCAATAAAATCCTATAACTACAAATTGATATCCACCAATTCTAGTGTGCTCATGTGGTATGGGGATTTTAAAGCTGGTACCGACCTTGGTGTCATCTCTATGGAAAAATGTAAGTCCTATTTTGGTGGTAATCCCAGTGTTTCCTCGGTAAATACATCCTTAAAGTCCACAAGAACCAAAAAATCATCGATGTTGTTCTCTCTTAGCATCTACATCCTGGATGTTTACTATAAACAATTTGTAACACTTCCTTATACACTTCTTTGCTTGTAAGGCAGATATCTGTGTAACGAAAACCTTCTTAGGTATATGCCTTGAATATTTATTTGATTCCCTTGGTGACTTGTGCATAAGATTGACTTGTTTAGGAAATCAAGCATGACATGGTGTTGTTCCAACCAGTCCATGCCAATAAGTACATTGTATGATTCTAAGGGTAATATATTCAAATCTATTTTAGCGAAAAAACCATTTAAGTTTACCTCATAGTCTCTCACTATTTCCAACCATGGTTTCTCATGTTTTACCTTGTCTAGTTTACATGTTTCAACAATATTGGAAGATACATAGCTTGGAAAGCACCGGGATCAATAAAAAATGAAATAGAAGTGTTTAAAATCATACCGTCTATTTTGACCATAGTGTCCTGATGGTCTTCTTGTTGGCCATCAAGTGTTGCATAGATCCTTGGTGTGCTAGCCAAGTATTCTATCGTTAGGTCTTCTGGTAGATTGTGCAAGAATCCACCAGTCTTATTTGGATAATATCTGGAATAATGGGGTCCTTGGCATTTCCAACAATTAACCTTCATAGGGGTAGCCTTGGCTCCATTGCTTACTGCTGGTCGGTTGGTATTTGGTGCAAGAACATTTGGCTTTGTACTTTTTTTGTTGAAGTTTTCATTGGCTGGAAAAGTGTTGCTATGTTTTATGTAGGACAGTGGTTTAAAACCAGGTTTGCGGTTGTCCTAGAAGGTCCTAGACCTATCTCGACTTCTGTTTATGTTATCATTCCTAAGTTGGCCATGCTCATAACAAATATTAGCTTTTTGTAAGGTAATGCCCAAATTTTTGGTCATTCCAAACTCAATTCTCTCTCGAAAATTGGGAAGAAAACATCCCAAAAAATGTTGTATCTTCACTTTTCTGTCCTTTATGTAAGGCACATAATGTAACAGATCCCAAAAATATGTTAATTAAGGAATCCAAGGTCATGGAGCCCATACTTAATTCATGAAATTATTTCACCTTCCTATCAAAGAATCTCTCATACATGTATTTCTCCAGAAATATTCTCTGAAAGTTACTCCATCCGATTTCTTTTACTTCATCCTTTTTGGTGTGCTTTAGGTCTCTCCACCATCTATTCTCTGAAATCAAGCCTTATATGTGTCATACCAATTACCTTACTTCATCTCATGTGCTTAAGCATATCCTCCTTTGATATTGGCATCAATACTCAAAGCCTTCTTGAAGATTGTGAACATCTCATTCTTTCCTCCTTTCATACAGAGGATTCGTTACCAGTGTATTCCCATGATTTTATTGATATGCTTATATGTGATCCTTTGGATTCTGATTTAGAATCATATTTGTAGGTTTATACACATATAATACCACCATCTATATCATCTACGATACCTCTAAATAATCCTAAGACTATACAAATCCCAAGTTCACTAGTCGATTCCGCATTGGTCTCTTATGCAGTGATATTTATCTTACATGGTTTGAAGTCTTTCCTATCTTTTAGTGGCTAGTTATCCATGTCCTTAGTAATACTTGGACTGATATTAAACATTTGGATCTGTTATAAACACTTATGGTTCATATCTTACGCCCATCCATCATTCAGATTTTTACATCTATAAGTGTTCCCCAGTTGCTCATAATTTTCCTAGTCTAGCCCTATATCCTCTTGGAGTCATTGAAGCCTTTGCCATTACTTTTCCATATTCTAATATTTCTAATATATCATAGTTTTGTCAGCCTCATATCAGATCTATACAGGTGCTACATCATATTCGAATATTGATATGTGATTCACATCACAATTTTGCAGCTATTCAAGGAAGTGGGTGTGAACACTACAACAAAAACTGGATTTAGCGTCTCTTTTTGCATCCTTTTTTACGTCTAGACCATCTTTTAGTGTATTTTTCTTCATTTTTGGACAAAATGGCACAATTTCACGGGTTGGTGCTATTTTAGGTGTTTTTTGCGTCCTTTTTCTAAATATGGCGCAAATTACGGTGTAATTTGCACCGAGTTTTGCACCTGGTTATGCGCTAGGTTTTGCATCAGATTTTGCGACAGGTTTTGAGCCTAGTTTTGCACCTAATTTTGCACCTAGTTTATACATCTACTCTTGTTGCACCCCCTTTTACGCCCATGTTTGCCTCAACTTTTACGCCGTTGTTTTCATACACTTTTGCATCCTTTTTTACATCCACTTTTGCATCCACTTCTGCTACTTTTTTTGCATCCCTTCATGTGCCAAGTTTTGAATCAAATTTTACATCTTGTTTTGAGTCTAGTTTTGCATATCATTTTGTTTCAGCCATTTTTGCATCCACTTTTGCATCCATTTTTTCATCCACTTTTGCACCCACATTTTCATCCCTTTTTGCATCCCTTTTTGCATCCATGTTTACATCTTTTTTTGCATCTACTATTGCATCCACTTTTGCATCTACTTTTGTCACATCCCAATTCACACCCATTTTTGTGCTTACTTTTACACCCACTTTTGCTTCAACTTGTGCATCCATGTTTGCATCTTTTTTTCCATCCAATTTTACATCAGTTATTGCATCCCTTTATGCATCCACTTTTGCATCCGGTTTTACGTTGGGTGTTACGACTACTTTTGCATCTACTTTTGCATCCACTTTCGCATCCAATTTTACATCCATGGTTGTATCCACTTTTGCGCCAATTTTTTCATCATGTTTTGCTTTCATGATTGCATCATTTTTTGCATCCACTTTTGCATCACCTTTTGCATCCATTTTTGGTGCACCCCATTATGCACCCACTTTTGCGCCTACTTTTGTTGCATCCATGTTTGCATCCTTTTTTGCATCCATGTTTTTATCCACTTTTTCATCCAGTTTTACACCCAGATGTTGAAGATGAAAATGAGAATAATGATTATGATATTGAGGATGGTTATGATGATGATGATAATGTTGTTGATAATGAGGAGAACGATGACAATGATGATGATGATGACGATTATGATGATGATGATGATGATGAAGATAATGGCAATGACGACATTGTTGATGGTTATGATGGCAATGAAATGAATGATGATGATGACAATGACAATGATGATGAATACAATGAGAATGATGATGTTGATCATCTTAAAAAATAAGTTGTTATTTGTCATGCATAAATCATGTGTGTCCTCCATGACCATTTTCCGCTAATCACATATTTTGGGTAGATGTTATTTCTTATGCCAAAGGTAATGATGAATAACTGATGAAAATTGCAATAATCATGATGATGATGATGTCAAGGACAATGGCGATGATGATGACATGGATGATGATTATGCTGATGATGATGACTATTATGATAATCATGATGACAATGACAAAGATGGCGATGATGATGATGATCATCATCATTTCCATCATCGTCATCATCAAAAAAATCATCATTGTCATTGTCATTGTCATCTAGTTCATCATCGTCATCATTTAAAGCATATGGGATATGTTTACCATTTAAAGCATGCATAACAAGTGGGATTATTCTAAAACACCCCACCAAAGTACAAAATTCAAACCACAAGGGAAACATAATATTGAAATTGTTCCAATTTTCTTTCTCCCAATAAAAGAAGTTGCATGTTATGACTCAACAAGATCATATATACTTGCAAAATTCTCTAAAGTAAGGTCCTAAACAGAAAACGGAGATCTCAGTGCTGAGGTTGGACAATATCATAACAAAAAGGAAAAACCGCAATGAAATAAAAGAATACCTGTGCAATAGAATATTCACACAAATGTTTGAGGCCTTCTAAAATATATTGATCAGCATCTCTCAGAAGGTCTTGTGCAATATCTGTTGTCATCTCTACTGTACCAATGTATATAAATCTGACACTAGTACACCATTAGAATCATCAAACATTCTTGGATAAAACATATTTGAGTTCTAACATGTCATAATTTCTTTAATATTCAGCTTGAACTCTTTATAACAGGAATGAATCCTTTGTTATTTCCATAAGAAACACATAGAAGAAACCATAAGAATTACCTCATCATTAGTTCAAAGAATGCCCAGGTTATATTTGGAATTTCAATATATGCCATCTTTTTCATTAA
Organism: Pseudotsuga menziesii; assembly: GCA_001517045.1. Classification (NCBI taxonomy): domain Eukaryota; kingdom Viridiplantae; phylum Streptophyta; class Pinopsida; order Pinales; family Pinaceae; genus Pseudotsuga; species Pseudotsuga menziesii. The sequence goes on along the minus strand of LPNX010810361.1, from coordinate 179,084 downwards.
ATTGGAGGTACACTCCTTTCTTGAAACTCTTTAGGACTCTTGATACATGATGTTTCCTTTATGTGCCCATTAAAAATTTCTATGTCTTTAATGTTTTCCTTCCTCAAGGCTTGTATCTATTTTCTTGCTGTTTTCAGAATATTACACAAAGCTACAATTTTGGCATTGCCCTTTCTTTGGTTCCCAGCAAGGAATATTATTTTAGGTTATCCTTTTATAGGATGGCTACCACTTTCCACTTACAATCAGAGGAGATTGAGATTACCATGGCTTACATGCACTTGAGGTTTCCCTTCTCAAGGCCTTCATTCAATTTGAGACATGATTTCTAGTGCCAACCTAACAAGGGACACATTTACCTTGCTCAACTTGAAAGACATTACTTCTTTTTGAACTTCTAGGATTTCTTGTCTAAGATGTGCCTCTCGGAAATAATCATAATGGTACCAGGAGCTTGGGAACATTAATACAAATTTTCAGGGGCATGGGAATGCAGTTATTGGAGTTTCCTCATTGGGAATTTGTACAGGCTTCCTACTAAGCTGAGAATGCTTCAACCCAAAATTTGGTAGGTTATCTAATGATTTAATGTGCCAAACTCCCCCACTAAAATGTTAAATTCCAATAGATTATAGGACCAAAATCCTAAAATAATCCTATAATTAAACCCCTCTTCAATAATACACAAGCAAGTCACTCTTGGTGCCTTCTTTGGTTTGTTTGAGTGAACAACACTGCCAGTGATAGAGGTAGGACATGGATTCTAAGTCTTAAGCTTGACTCCATGGTTGTGGCTTGAGAGAGGTGGCTTGAGGGCCGAGGTTAGTAAAGGAGGCTTTAGATGGGTTTATAAACCATCTCTTGAGCTTGATTCAGTCTGCCCTTCTCTTAACCTCTGCCAACTCAAATTTTCTGCCACATGTCACTAGCTGACTGTGGCTTATTCTGATCATCAAGCTGTAAGTTAAGGTTTCAATCCATCAATATGCACTTGGATGATCTCTTTGCAGTAATACTACAACCCAATGACCTTTACGGTTTGTATCCCTTCAACGCATATTATAGGTTCTGTGTTCAACTCAACATCACAATGAACAACAATAGTTCTTTGCTCTTTACCTAAAATGCTCCTCAGTTCATTTGTGAAGAGGAATAATGCTAGTTATTCAACTCATGAATTATGGGTTTCTTTACTAGACTTCCACTAAACATCCTCTAGGCTCGAATCCTCACTTATAAATTTATTCACCATGCCTCTAAGTCACGATCATGGATGCAGGGGATTTCCTTTGTGCTTTGGAATCGGTTCAATTTCTACTTCATATCATTCCCAAAGCCTCTAGATCGGAACTACAGATTGCTTGGATATATTTTGTGTCTTTGACCTTTGAAGTTTCTATAGGTAATTGATTTCATCCAGGAACCCAACAACAATGCTTCACATACAACAAATTTGCATCAAATTATAGATTGACACTTGGGACAGTCTAATAATCCCCAACCTTTCACTCAGACTCCTCAACAAACTCCAATTATTCTTCAATCGGATTAGAGTTTAGACTTCTTACCATAGCTTGCTAAACTTGGGCTTTGTCACACTTCATAACAAACATGAATGAATGAAAAATATTCCCATTTAACTAACATTGAATTACACAAAAGAAAACATTTTACTTAACAAAATCAATGCTCATAACAATCTGTGAAAGTCCATCCACTGGCCATGAAAGCATTTACAAAACATTACAGAGTTCTGAAACATAATTGAAGAAAGGCAGACAAAGAGAGCCGATCTCATTCATAAACACACGAAATCAACAACTTTGCAGGAGAAAAATATTTCTGTGTATCAATGTCTCTTCCTCTCGATTAGTTCTTGAGTACATCGAAAATAATGCCAACCAACCAATCCCCCAAACATAATCAGCATAGGTTTTTATATGTAAATGAAGAGGTAACTCCTTCCAATGACAAAGTGCTTCCCTTTTCCAAAATTGAATAGGTCGATCAATATCTACTTGAAAACTATCGGTATCTCTCCATCTTCTTCGACACTTGAATGAGTTGATTTCTGTGAGGGCGTCATATCCACATCTACGAAATGATTAGAGAAATATCCTCAATCTCACTCCTTGGAAATATGCAATAATAACAAACAAACTATAAATAAACTAAATCTAAAACAAAATCAAGTTAACAAAATTGAAAGAATAAAATTAAACTATAATCAAACTAAATTAAACTTAAAATCAAATTACAATATAAAAAAAAGAAAAAATAAACTAATAAAATCTTTTGGCAAGTTAGGTAGTGATATCCTAGGAAATTTAATCAATAAAGAATAATGATCTCAATTCCTTCAGTGTAGTGGTCTCTAATGACTCATTGGTATTCTTTTGAATGTTTCATTTGTAATGTTTTGATGGTGTAAAATATGTCTCCTTGAAATAAACAACCTGAGCCGACTCTTGCTTGGTTAACACTACAAATGCACCAATGTGGCAGTCCATTATGTGAATCCATGTGTATTCCTTTGACATGTTGAAGATCCATCTAATCTATGATGTTTTCTTTTCTGGATCTGATCATTCTTTCCTTTGATCTATCATTCTTACCTTTGATCTAGCATTGCAAAATATTAATAACATTAAAAATATTATTGCTTCTAAGTTTAAAGAAAAATTGTGGTGTGAGAAAGATTTAGAGGCCAAAAGAAAATTAAGATATTATAAGGAGGTCATCAACCCTACTCTTGAAGATCAAAACTATCTCTCTGTTTTAATCAGTCCTAAGAAAAAAATTAATATAGCTAAGATAAGAACGAACTTGCATGAGCTCCACAGCAAAACTGGTCATTGGACAGTCCCTAAAACTCCTTGGGTAGAAAGGATCTGCCATCTTTGTGAGAGTAAGAACATTGAAGATGAAAATCAATTCCTCTTAGAGTGCCCTGCATACACCCACATTAGATCCCAGTTTCATAATCTTTGTTGCAATACCGACATTCCTAGCCTTTTAGCTTGTCAAAATTATAGTAAGCTCGGGATGCTTCTCTCCAAGCTCTTTGAGCATAGAATTATCACTTTAAAACAAACTAATTAATTTTCTTCTTCAGGGTTCAATAGACCAAATTTTGGTCTCAGGGGACGTTAACCATCATCATCATGATTCTAATTTGAACGCTGGTGGGTGCCAATGTAGAACAATCTTCCCCTTTCATTACCATATGATAGATGCCCTTCTAAGATTACATTTCACTCAAGCTCACCGTGTTCAAAGCTTCAATGGCACAAGGTATGTTTCAATCTATGGCCATCCCAAATTTTTTCAATTTATTGTTTCTGCGTTTAATTGATATTCAAATGATAAAAATTTAGCTCGAGAACTCTGAAATTGCTTCAGAAATGGGCTTTTTTCATTGAATTTGATCACCTTTTTTTAATTAAAATTTGTGCATAACCTGAGAACTATGAAATTGCTTCAAAAATTGCTCAAATACAATCTAAATATGTGATGCTAACTTGGAAAAAGGATTATCCAAGTAGTCTCGTGAACAAACACTTGTAAAAAAGAGTATGGATAACCCAAGCGACGGCGCGTTAGTAAGCGCCGCTTAAGCGACGAAGCATTCAATTCGTCAACTATTTAACATGGAAAGCGCCGTCGCATATCGGACACTTAGGTTCATTTCCTACACACACTAATATAAACATATGTAGGCCTAGGTTCATTATCTCACACACTCACTCTCGCACTTATCTCTTGGACAAGAAATGCGAAATTCCTAAGGGTTTGTTTTTTGGCAATGATTGTTCCAGGTATAATTTGTACTTTAGAACAATGTTTTTTTAATGCATTAGTATTTAATTTGTCATGAAGATCAATATTGTTGCATATTCATGTCATATATATATTTCATTTACTTATATGTATTGTATTTGTTGTTTTCTTTTAGGTAAGTACCTAGTTAAAGATATGAATGTATATATCGAGCCTCTTGTTCATGAACTACTTAAGCTATGGAATGGTGTCACTATGTATGATGTCTCTAGAACAGTAGGGCAAAGGGAATTTCAATTCCATGCAATGCTTGCCTGGACAATTCACGATGCTCCAGGGCTAACACATTTTTGTGGTCTTCAAACAAATATCATGCATTATCCATTATCAGAAATATCATCGAATAATTTGATCGATCAAGGGCAACTACAGATACATCATATATGAATAATTTTTGAGGGGACAAATAGGTAGCTTAAGTATTACAAGATACATATTATTTTGCCGTATTTTGATTTTTACAACATCACACAGTTTTGAATATTAGTATATCATGGGCTACTATTAATATTCATGATTGCAGGCTTTCCATGATGCTCGAGATACATTATGCATATTAAATAGTTGAATCATACTCATGGTGGAGGCTCAATTTTTTTGTTCAATTACTCATGTTTTTTTATTAGTAGATAATTATGATACATTTCTATTTTGGATGTTTTTTAGGTGTCATGACCATTTTTGGATTGCTAAATGACGTCACTTCATTATGGATTATGGATTATATGATAGATGGTCTATATATATGATCATATATATTAATTGTTAACTTTGTATTTTATTTATATATATATTGACTGATAACTTTAAATTTTAGATATGACTATAAACTTATATTACTCAAATGATATGTTGTAACTATTTTATTAAGTTAATAATAACATATACTTTTAATAAAATATATATTTTTTGAATTATTAAAAAAAACAAAAAAAAATTGATGTGAAACATATAGTGAGTGCCATAATGACTAAAAATCCTTTTAAATGAAACCTTAGACCCTATTACATTGGTACTATAATTTCTGCCAGATACCTTATGAAAAAGCCATATACACGTCTTTACAAAGAATGGAGTTTATTGGTACTATCATTTCATGCTCGGAGTCTAGGGTTTTAGTGCGGGGAAATACCTTGAACAGAAGCAGTGCCATATTCAAAAGTAGGATAGGGTACTGGTACAATAAGAATAAACAATGGCGTCCCATGACCGCGAAATCTCTCAGGCAATAACTCGAATAGCCCTCGCAGGGGATGGCGTCGTGCTGGGGCTTGGCCTCGCAGTGATCGCCGTGATAACATGGTTCAAATTCCACTCTCACTCCAAAGCCCTTCAAAGCATACAACACACACTGGTCCAAATTTGGTCATATGTCTAAATCGGGAGTCCATCCGATCTATTTATAGTCATTAGCACCATTGGTTGAACTGACCTTGGTTGGTTTCGGCACTCCCAGTTGCTTCCTAAATTGTAGGGATTGATCTAGGAGACTCCTAAACTTATGCAATCAAGTGCAATAAGTGGTAGTGAGCCTCAATTAGTGTTCCCCACACTTTGGTAACTGAAACATGTGCCCCAATTAGGTCAAGTTTAACCAATGGTGCTAATGACTATAAATAGACTGGATGGACTCCCGATTTAGACATATGACCAAATTTGCACAAGGGAGGATTAATAATCCTAACACCCCCCCTGAATGCTAACTTGGACAAACTGTGGGCCCTGGTAACTAAGACCATAGGTCACCCATTACATCAAGTAAAATAAAGTAACTGCTTAATACAAGTAACTAGGGAAAAAACCACATGGGAAAAAATCCCTCCTTCTATCTAAGCAGGTAGAATCAGGTCTCAAGTTTGAAAAACTTGAAAATATGTTGCTGCAATCTTCATCTCTGTGAGGTAGTGAAGTAGAATGCATGGTGTGCTGCGCATAGGTATTATGGGGCCTGGCATGTAGACTTCTCCTTTTTCTCCAAAACTAATGATGGAAGGAAGGATGAATGTAACTTTTGTCTCTTGCTGAATGAAGAGGTGTATGATCATATCCATTCTTTTGAATGTAGGAAGACTGAGCCCTTTCCATATTGCATCTTACAGGAAGTCTATTGCATCTCTCTGAAGGAGGCAAAACAGTGTGACATAGTGCAAGAGTCTTTCCTTTCTGAGTGTCAGGTGAGTTTCCAGTCATCTTCCTAGCTTCCAGTTTGGAAGTAGGGACTGAATCTAGATCTGAGTCACCCTGAGTCTTAATGTCATAAACTAATATAGATGGATCTGCAATACTAGTAGAAGCTGTAAAAGAAGTAGATGCAATGTTTTTACCTTTCCTTGTTGGTGGCTGCTGAGAGTGCACTGGTTCTGAAGGAGGCATGAAATGTGAGAACTCATATGCTCTTGAAGCATGATTCGCAATACCCTTTGCTATGATGCTCCTAGTAGAGATATCTATGATCTCCACTGAGTCAGGACCAAAGATCACTTGCTTTGGAGATCCAGTATGGGTCATTTGATAGACAGATAATAGGTTTGAAGCTAGTGAGGGAACAAACAACACATCTTTGAACCTTCCATGTTCAAGTTGGATAGATCCCTTCCCTTTGGTTTGTACTTTACTGTTATTTCCCATCTAAATACTAGGACCATCAAAATACTGAAAAGAAGAGAATGATTCTATGGATGCAGCCATATGGTTGGAAGCTCTAGAATCAATGAGGAAGGCAGGTGTTGATGTGCAGCAAGCTTTCAGTGCATGTCCTTTCCTTGGGTATTCTTATTCTTCTTCTTCTTCAGAGTCTTCCTTCCTTGTGCTAGAAGGTACAGAAATGTTGTGCCTTTTCAAAAGAAGAGCCATTTCATCAAGTTGTCTTCTCATACATGAGCTTTCTGAATGGAAGCCCCTTCCACAGTAAGGGCAGAGGACCTTTCCTTTTCCATTCTTCTTGCTTCTCTTCGAACCTGAAGGTTCTTTTGACTGTTCAGACTCATCTCTTTGCTTCCCTCTGTCATTCACTACCTTATCTCCTCTTGCAACAAGAGCTAGATCTTTGGGAGATCGAATGATCCCCATTTGGATCAATTTATCATTCTCAGAAATAAGAGATTGAATGAAAGCATTAAGAGTGGGCATCTTCCAATTTGGAGTAGTGAGCCTTACTGTTTGGAAGGTGGATACAAAGACTGAGTAGTCTGAATTGAGCTTTGTGAGAATAGAAAGAATGAGCTGATCTTCATCCTTCTTCATGCTGCATTGCTTCAATTGATATATCAGGTTCTTGAACTTTGAGAAGAATTCATTTAGAGATTCGAAGTCTAATGGATTGAGAGTAATCAGATCATTTTCTAGCTGATGGATCCTCATCTCATCATGCTTATCAAACAAAGAAGCAAGCTTGTCCCAAACCTCCTTGGGAGTGTCCAAGTCTTGGATGTGAAAATGAAGATCCTTAGAGACTGAGTATTGCATGAGTCCAATGGCTTCATCAAGCCTGTTCATGTACTTAGCTTTGTATTTATCCGATTCTGGTTCTTCCTCTATTTCTTCTATGAGTCTGAAGAGATGCTTGGTGCGGAGCAATATTTTCATGTCTTCCTTCCACTGGTGATAGTTGAAGGGAGTGAGAAGCTCTATTTGATGAGCCATTTCGAAGTAATAGGAAGAACTGAGCTGCTGTAGCGAATGCAATGAGAAGTAGAGGCTGCTTTTAGCGAATGCTGTAAGAAAACCTGATAACCTGTCACACAATCAAACAAACAAAATGATCCGGTTGAAGATCTGAGGAGGAGAGGAGTCTTGTCCACCGAGGCTCTGATACCATGTAAATTTGAGCATATAGATCTGTAGACAAAAACAAAACTCACAAAGAAGATCTCACAATTTACTCAGCCATTGAAGAATGAAACAGTGCAAAAGGCTTGCAGCTGTGAATGCTTTCATTAATAAAAAAATAATCCAGATAATAATTACAATAATGTAAAATGGATTTAATAGCCACAAGCAATTCGAATCCACATGAGGAAGTTCGAATTGATGACTCTACTTGACTGTAGGTAACCAAGACTTTTCTAAATCATAATTGGAGGACCCAGTAGTTAACTGTCCTTGTCTAAATCATCATTGGAGTTCTAAAACACAACCAAGTGTTACATTTAATATTAAATAATGCTTAACTGACTGTGGTAGGTGAGAAAAGCGCCCCACATGTGTGCAATTAATTAAACCATTATTTAACTGAATGTAGAAGGCTAGAACTGAATGTAACTGACTCCTAACTTGGCTTGACTAGTCATTAACTAAGGTGAACTGACCTTGGTTGGTTTCGACACTCCCAGTTGCTTCCTAAATTGTAGGGATTGATCTAGGAGACTCCTAAACTTATGCAATCAAGTGCAATAAGTGGTAGTGAGCCTCAATTAGTGTTCCCCACACTTTGGTAACTGAAACATGTGCCCCAATTAGGTCAAGTTTAACCAATGGTGCTAATGACTATAAATAGACTGGATGGACTCCCGATTTAGACATATGACCAAATTTGGACAAGGGAGGATTAATAATCCTAACACACACCCATCTCCCACATAGCAGACTTGAGGTCACTCCTCCCCCCTCTGCAGGAATATGGTGGCGATAGCGGGAATCAAACCCATGACCCGACGCAAGCCCAACCCTTGGTTATAGTCAGAGGGAAGGTTCAGCCTACGACGTCTGTGGAGAGCAGCAGGAAGAATGAGGGCGAGGGCGTGCTGATGACGCACAATTTGGAAGACAAGGCCATGATATTTGAGAAGACACAGACGGTAAATTTTGTGTGAGTACGTTTTTTTTGTCCATTTTATTTATTCTTTAAATTCAAACTGAATTTGAGGTTTGGGATTCGAACTCTTGACCTCTAGCTGGCACTGTGGAAACCCCAGTTTGAATTGAACTAGGGCATAGATGCCTGGTTTACTTGATGATTCTGTTCCAAGATTTTGAACCGGTGACGTCTCATGTATGATTAGAGCCGAGAAGGTGGCTAGCTATGCGGAGTTTGGTGTTAGAGTGCGTATTACATAAACCCTGAAATTCAATCCATGTCTTCACTGTGTCTGAATTGACATATATCTGTAATTTTCAATGAAAATTTGGGTGGTTCGAATTGATGCTATCTAGCATCTATTTGGTCACACTGAAGCTTGAATGCTTATTTTTTTTTGGATTTTTACTAAGCATTACATGTTGAATTGGTGTGCTTAGGGGATTTTTGTGGTTGAAGGCTTGAGCAGCCAGAATCTTAGGTCCGCTTTTTTGGTTGTTGTTTAATATGCTTTGATTTTCATTTAATGTAACATATATACAATGAGCATATTAAAAAAATGGGTACGATAACAACCGACAGGACAGTTTACTGCACTAAAGGGGTAAAAACTAATTCCCTTTGATGTACTCAAAACCAAATATCAATGTAGGGTTATATCCTCTAGCCAGTGACCTGCCTGTGGAAATATAACATTTAGTTGATTCTCCTTGCTGCGCTCAACAATTAAGGCAAAATGCTCTAAGCGAAGGTTATAGGACAAAGCAATAGAATTTAAGTCTACAACCCCATCTCCTTCATGATCTCCCTGACTTGTTTGTTTCCAATAAAGTTTTTTACAGTTTTGTGATCTAGTATCCCGAGAAAATCCCAAAATCTTAATAATAACCTCAGGCTTGTAAACCAAAGAAAGCTTCTGAACTGTATTCTGTCTCTCATACCTCCACATTCTTCCATCCAAGATGTCCAATAGAGAAGCAAGAACAAATGTATGTATGTTATCAAAAATGGTATCATCCAAAACCACGTCATGAAAAAACTAAAAGAAAGTTTCCAATATAAGTGACAATTGATGATCTAGATTGTTCTCCACATCCACAGGATCACGATTGACAGTTTCAAACCTCAGCTTGAACAAGACAGGCAAAAAACTAGCGACTTCACTAATATTTCCCAGTAACTAGTTACTTGATATAGAAAAAGTTTTTGCTTTTGTGAGGCTCACAAGAAGTTTCAAAATCTTTGTAATCAAAGCTGTCATTGACTGAAATTTCTCATCTGAGCTTTCCTCAGTCAGCTGAAGAGAAAACAACAATTCCCTACAAAGAACGACCACTCGCAAGATGCACCCAAGATGGGCTATTGCATAATGTTGTGCAAGAGATATCACATTGCTTTCATTCTTCCAGAAAGTAGACTCTTCTAGATCTATTGGCTGTTCACCATCCAAGTGAAGTCCTTCATTGGCTAAAACAACAATATGAGTTTCGAGTAAGTGGTAACAGTGGGAGTAACACCTGTTCTCTCCATAGCATCAAATAACCTGAAAGCTTCTACAAGGCGGCCTTCAATGCAAAGCACATCAATTATTGAATTATATGTGACCTCATTAGGCATAGTACCTTTTAATTCCATTTCCTTGCATAGTTATAAAGCTTCATCCAAACAACCTTCAATAAAAAAGAATGAAGGCAAGAGATTAGAAATCACACTATCAGGGCTACATGTATGCTGATCGACAACATCGACAAATCGGTCATGGAGTTCAATAGTCCATTGGGGCTGGAACTGCTTAGTGCCCATAGGGAACAATTTATGTTGGTTCCTTATAGGGATTTGATTGCTTGGAGAATTGTTGCTAAAGCTTCAGAGCCAACAAATTTTTGAAAGCGAGTAAATTGTTCTCGCCACAATTTATAGTTTGTATAAGCCATGCAACTAAGAAAATAAACACAACCACACATACACAGAAGCAAGGATGAGGAGGGAAGAAGTTGAGAGAGAAAATTCTTCTCAAACAAGCTATCAAAATTAAGAAAGACCATAGTAGCCTTTGTAACATCCATGGAAGAGAAACATACTGCGCAGTCTGTGGTAGTTGTGCTCTCGGGGTCTCAGTCTGGGCGGAAATATGACATTACACCTGGAACACAATGCCCCTTTGCACATGCCATCAAAGCAAATATCCCATAAATAGTTATTTTGCACATCAACAATATTATCTGTGAGAGCATTACATACAGGCTCTGACAAAATATTGCGGGTGGTAACATTGCAGACAAATCTCTGACAAAATCACAAAGAATAGACAAAACAAATGAGCTGAAATTCCGACAAACTTCGATGGACAAGAAACAATTGAAATGCATAAGGATAAGAAAATGACAATAATATCTAGCATAGAGGAAAACTGCGTGAAACCCGGTTAACGAACCACGTGTCAAAAACCGCGAGATAGGTGTTAAAGACAGACGAAAAATCTTTCGATACATCGTCTCCATCGTTTAATGCCTTCGAACATAATAATATTATTATTATTGTTATTGTTAACCAGTAATAATCCAGTATAATAATAATATCATTGTCAACAAATAACCAGTATAATAATAATAATAATAATAATATTAAAAGAAACACGAGGGAAGGCTACCATTGCCTAAATTCTATAGAGACAAAATTACGTAAAACCTGGCTTTGGTGACCCTGGCTAGTTGATTTAGCAGATATATAAATTTGGCAGAGAGAGAAGACGAAGGGTATAATAGATAAAATGAGAATATGAAGGCCTTCTTATTATTCATTCATTCTTCACTTTGTTCTCCTTTTTATCGGGTGAGCTTGGCTTTGTGCCTGAGTGGGGATAGGCTTTTGCCTTCGTCGGTGCAGTGGAAGGGAGGGAGGGTAAAAATATTGGAATCCTGTATATTAACAGATGGCGGGGTTTGCTTCATAGTTCAAAACAAATCTTCTGTATCTTCTGTAGCCTTTGGGTTTGGAAAAAACCCTTTGGAAGGGTGGGTTGCATTGGAAGAGAGGGGGTTATTATACGAAAGGCAGCGAAAATGAGTGGCACCGTGAGAGCCGGTGGCGCAGTTTCGATTCCGGCCAGTGTTCAAAAAATCATACAAGATATAAAGGAAATAGCAGGGAATCACTCAGACGAGGAGATATATGCAATGCTAAAGGATTGCAATATGGATCCCAATGAGACGGCTCAGAAGCTGCTCTTTCAAGATAGGCCCTGTGTGTTTGCTTTCTGTGGGTTTTTTGTATTTGGGTTTTGGTTGAACATTTTGCATTGTAATTTCTTATTATCTCACCATGAAACCAAGACAAAACCCAAATGATATGGAAAAAAGGGTTTATTGTACTATCCCTTCTTTAGGTTTTTGGGTCGTAGTGTAGCGGCCTATGTAGTAAGTATGGAGCGCACAAGCGTGTTCGGGATTTTATCTAAAAAAACGATCAACAAATTTTGAGGGGTTTTAGTTTTGCAGCAGAGAAACTGTTTAGACAGTTTGTACTTGAGATTCGCTCATACGATGCCAATAGGATTTGAGTTTAGGTTGGAATTACGAATTATTTTCGGATCATGATCTGGATCGAAGTTATGAAGATCCTCCAATTACATGTCCCTTTCCCATCTTTGACTCATTGATAGTTCAACTGGCGTCTGGATATGGGCTAAGACTTGGCGCAAATCTATTAAACGGATGGATTTGTTTCCCAGTGTTTCCCCCATGTGACTAGTTAATTTGTGAAGCCTTATTACCTGAAGACTTTTGCACTAGAAATTTTAAAAGTTGTTTGTTTTTCAGTTCTTTACTGAACTTGAAAGATACTAGTGCATAAGTCCCCATTTTACTTAAACATTTTACAGGCCCTATAAATCTATGTGTATGTTTATGTGCTGGTGTATAAATTACCCTGAGCATTGAGAAGATGATAACATTTTGGTTAACTTTTTCTTAGAGTTTGAAAAGTTGTGTTTTCTCTGTTCGACCTTTTGGTGTGAATTTCATTGTTTCCAGTTATTCTTGTCTATTACTCGAAGAAATTGTTAATCAGCGCCTTTGTTTCTTGTATCTGTTCTCTGAAATTTGAGATTTAGTATTTGTCTATAATGCAGATCCTTTCCATGAAGTTAAAAGGAAGCGAGACAAGCGTAAAGAGGTGAGCTCTGTTTCATTCAAATGTCAACAATTTTTGCAACACATATTTCTCAAGAAATTCGCATTTCCCTGTTGTATAATTCGAATGCTTTGTCAATGATTTGTCTTTAAATGGTAACTATTGAGATTAAAATCTATGATTCTTGATAAGTATACATTTGTTATATTTCCTGAAAATTGAATGCTGTCATAACCGCAAGTCAATTAAAATTTCGGACCTTCAGTTTGTCTGTTGCACAGATGCACTCAATGCCAACCAATATGTTGCAAAAATCAAATATGTTGGCTGCAAACATATATACAACAATGTTACTTTGAATGAGAGATTTATCCTGAATGATTTATTGGTGTAGTCCTCTGTAGGCATCCTGCTTACATTATATCATCCATACATTCCAGATGAAAGAGACAAATACATAGATGTAAAATAATTGATGGGGAGATGATGAATATAATACCAGCGTAGATCCAAATCTTAGGCTCTATCAAGCACCGAGAGGGATCAAATCTCTTATTCACGCAAACTTAGTCCCCAAATCTCTTATCCCCAAATCTTAGTCCAGTACTTTACACGGTCTCCAAAAGCTCGAAAGCATTCTTCTGCGAATATGGCAAAGTCCTCCCTGGATATTAAAATTTAACAGAATTAGCATTCCTTTCTTTTTATTTTTTTAATTTTTGTAAGGAGTTACTACGCTGGTTATAGGGAGTTACAAGCCTGGGAAAGTTTTTTAATCTTTGGTTCTCTACTATTTCCTTCTGAAATATTGGCCATGTCAATAATGGGGATGTTCAGCTGATGATCAGACACTGCTGTTGGTGTTGGTATTTCTTCCCCTCTTCTGATATATCTCTCTGGTATTGTTTCTTGCTGTGTTTTTGAGAGTTCTTGAATGCTTTCGACTATAAGAATAGATTTACCCCAGTTGGGAACAATCCTCCCAGCACTGTCATCAACAATCGAAGCCATTCTTGCTCTCCAAGAAAATTCAGGTGAACTCGATGAAAAATCTAACGCACCCAGGCTACAAGTAATACTGATAGAATCATGAAAACCATGAGAATTAATTTCTATAGATGAAAGGAACTTTTGTTACACCAAAACTAGTTCTACGTCATCAGAATTTTTACCAAGCCCAGTCTGACAGTTGTTCTTGAAGTGAAAGTTGTCCTTTCCATCGAAACTTCTTCCACTGGCACCACTCACTGGCCAATAAAGGGAGACAGCTTGTGATAACAGTAGTAGGCACTTTGGTTTTGTTGTCTTCAGGAATTAAAAATTTGGAAGTGTTCTTTCACCTTTTAGAGAATTTTAAGATATAAAAGTTTTCATCAAACATGACAGATTTGGATGCTTGAAATCGAATGTTTGAGGATGCTTGAAATATTTATGTTTGGTTTCAGAGAGTTTAGAGGATTTTGTCATTGGGATGTTTTTCTTTTAGGTATAATTTCATTAATTTTTGCTACTTACACTATGCCCATAATCCCAAAAATGATATATGATATATTTATTTATTGTCATGAGTGTTTGTAGATTGCGAATCACGGTATAGCGAGTTCATTAATTGATGATGTTAAGAGAGCTGGCAAGGAGTTTTTCCAGCTTCCCTTGGAGGAGAAGCAGAAGTATGCTATTAATCCAGGAGATCTTCAGGGCTATGGCAAGACATTCGTGGTGTCTGAACAACAAAAACTATATTGGGGTGATGCGTTGGGTTTGATAATGTTTCCTTCTAGTCATCGAGATTTAACTGTTTGGCCAGTCCAACCTGCTGATTTCAGGTACTCATAGGTACCATGTTTGTCCATAAGATTTAGCAGAAGCTTTCACACTACAAATATATTTTGTTCGTACTAAATTTATACACACAAAATTGCTACATCATGTTTTTTTAACATTAGTCTAATTATTGGTGTAGATACTGAACTTGAAATTGAAGGTTTTGATTTGATTCCAGTCCTTTTCATCTGTCCTAGAGTGGTTTGACATTTCCAATTCATAGTCAAGAAATTTAGAAAATGTCTGGGCAAGTTTATGATACTTCTTGCTATTTATATAGTTGTTTTTTTCTTCTTCTAATTTTCTATTTTTTTTATAGCCGACATAACATTATGTAACTTTACAACGTTACATAACGTTACAAGATCTACCCCATACTGGGCTGTAGAGCGCCTCTCGGTGCAACAACATAGTGTTTTTAGTTATACGTGTAGGGGAAATGGCATAACCCTTCCAAAAGAAAGTTTAAATTATTATCTTTCATGGTGTTTAATAGAATATATTATAATTTATTATGCTTTTGGTGTATTACAAATTACTCCTTAAAGCATACAAGGAAGCAAAGATGAAAAACAGTTGAAGCTTGGAACTGTACTTGTTGCAATATGACTGTGTATGTTGTTGTTGATAATGTTTGGAATTGAATTCTGATTCTTTGAAATGTATGTATATTGGTGTCTATTTAGATGCCGATAAAAATTCTGATCAAGGACTCTTTTCTTTTATTTTTACTTTCAAGTTGCGTATTTGTAATTCCAGCAATTTCTTCAAATGATTTGTCAGTCGATAATATTTCATTAAGATCAACAGATTGATCGTCAAATTCAATTATAACCAATATTGCACTTTTTGAATTTTGGATGAGGTTATTATTTCTTATTTTAATCATTTGATTTCTGTGACAAAGATTTGATTTTGTTTTTTGGACAAGTAAATTGATTTTTTACCTGTTGGTACCTTGTTGACATTCTATTATTTTTCCTTGTAATATTCTTGTTTTCACTCATACTATTGTTATGATTTGTTAAGTTAACCTTGACTCAGTCAAGGTTAAGTCAATGCTGGCTTTACCATAGGTAGTATACAGGCCCATTGTATTTTCCAGTGGTATTGCTGTGGTGAAACCTACTTAAAAGCTTGGCACACTTTGTTGTAAAATGCCTCAAGTGGTCGGCTTGGCCAGATTGGTCAAGG
Organism: Pseudotsuga menziesii; assembly: GCA_001517045.1. NCBI lineage: Eukaryota > Viridiplantae > Streptophyta > Pinopsida > Pinales > Pinaceae > Pseudotsuga > Pseudotsuga menziesii. The sequence goes on along the minus strand of LPNX010810361.1, from coordinate 163,300 downwards.
AAAATAAAAATATACTTGAATGTTGGTTTTCCTTGTAAAGGGTTTCTATGATGAATTCTCTTGTCCATGTCTTTGTTTCTTTGTGTTTATTTTGTTTCTCTTGTCGTGCTTGGTTTTTAATACGGTATCAGAATCAAGATAGTGCTGGAATCTCTTAGGAGATTAGTCTAAGAATTGGAAATGTAGGGGTAAAGGTGCCAAAAGTTCTATTATTGAGGGGGCTGGTGCTTAGTTTGTGTTGTGGTGAGGTTCACTATCAATTTGTGCAAATCTAAGAAACATGATACATCCAATTAGGGGCCTGTGTATGTATCCCACATACTGGATAGACATGCTAGGGCATGTGTTAAACATGTACCCAGGCCTCTAGATAGCATTTTTTTCACTTTCAACTGTAGAGAAAGAGCTGTCATCATCTCTCATTGTGCAGGTGAAGGTAAATCAATATTTGAAGGGATTCCAAGTGTTATGTAAAAGTTATATTTAAAAAAAAATCTGGATTTTTATGTTTATATTTCCTTTTTGTATTTGTAATTTGTAATTTTTTTCGGGTCGATGTTTCTTGTGTTGAATACTTATAATTTTGTATCCTTGTGTCACATGACTTGAATCGAAATGGATTGATGTACAGATCCAGGGTTATCTCCCAGAGATAGTGCATATTCATAATCGAGGATCAAAGTGTTGTTCACGTGTAGTTTTGTGAGACAAAGCATGAGTTTGAGGTGGTGTTGAAGGTTTTTCTTGTTAATGGTGAGTATGCTAGTGGTTGTAGCAACAATGGCATTGGTAAGGATTCCATCCTTTCACAATTGTGGAAGCATGATCATTTGATTCATGGTGTATTCACAATCTTCATGTGGATAGCTTCTTGGTGTGTTGGCATTGGTAGTCAACTGAGGGAGGTATCTCCAGTAATCTGGCATTTGTATTTTTTTTTTTTAAACACTTTTAGCTGTCGGTTAAGCGATGGCCTATAGGTGATTTTTTTTTTTTAAATTCAATACCGTCGCTTAACCGACGGATCAGTTTTCATAATCCGTCGGATAGTCGTCGCTTAAGCGATGGCCTGTAGGTGATTTAAAAAAAATAAATAAATACCGTCTCTTAACCGACATTTAAGTTTTCATAATCCGTCGAATAGCCGTCGGTTAAGCGACGGCCTGTAGGTGATTTAAAAAAAAAAAATTCAATACCGTCGCTTAACCGACGTTTAAGTTTTCATAATCTGTCGGATAGCCGTCGGTTAAGCGACGCATGTTTAAAGTTTAATATGAATTAGATGTCGGATAACCAATGATTTACATTTAACCGACGGTAAACTAAGGTGTTTCTTTACCGACGGATTGGAAAGATGTCGGATAACCAATGAAAATCCACCGACGCTTAAAAAAATCATAGTGTCGTACATGCGACAAGGAAGTGTTGAAAATCCGACAATATGGCCATCGGATTTTTGGTCGAAATGTAGTTGTGAATTATTTCCTTCATCACAATCAGGGTTTTACTGTTGTCCATGTAAATCCAGAGGTCTCACCAAAACTGGACAGCCTATTCCTAGCATGATGAAAATTGAAACAACAACTAGACTTCAGGTGAGGCTTAAAGAATCTTGAGGTAGGCATCTTCTTTTAATAACCATTCATGAGTGCTTCTCTTACCATCCCATTGCTGAACAAAATCACATAATCAACAAATAGAAACATTTATGGAGAAACACACAATCCTCAATTGGATTCTACAACTATTTCTTAAACACATCCTTATTCTTTGTCCTTCTCAAGTTTAGGTTATTAGGTATGCATCAATACATTATCTTGTTCTCTAAGACCCTTTTACGAACCATTTTAACAGATTGTGTAATTGTTTAGGATATTTTGTTTCCTGATCACGGTAGATTTTTGTGCTTATTAATGTGTTTTGAAAAATAAATTGGATTTTAAGCATGATTGTCTTTGGATCTTATTGTCTTTTATTAGAATTCAAATGATGAAATCTGTGTTAATATTGCTTCTCTTCTCGATTCTTAAAGGGTTATAGCTCAATGGAAGAGCGCCTGCCTTACAAGCAGGAGGTTGGTGGTTCGATTCCTCCATGCCCTAATGATATTGTAGTGTATTTCTAAAGGTAAGAAATGTAGTAGTGCAATATGGATGCAATATTAGACGCAACACTAAATGCAAGACAAGATGTAAAAGTGGACGTCACACCAAACACACAAGTGGATGCAAAAGTGGACGTTATGTCAGACATAAATGTGGACACAAAAATGGATGTCACAGTAGAAGCAAAATTGGATGCAAAAGGAGACTCAACACTAGACACAATTAATGACTCAAAACTAGATGCAATAGTAGGCCCAAAACTATACGCAACAATAGATGCAAAAGTGGACTCCTAACTACACATAAAATTGGATATTAAATTGAGCACAAAATATGGTGTATCGATGGACATAAAAATAGGTGTAACACCAGGTGCAAAACTGGAAGCAACACTTTATGCAAACAAAGACTTAAAATGAGACACAATATTGGATGCAAGATGGGACGAAAGATGGGACGAAACATTGGATGTGAAACTAGACGTAATATTGAATGCAAGATGGGACGAAAGATGGGACGAAACATTGGATGTGAAACTAGACGTAATATTGAATGCAATATGGGATGCAACATTGTACACAAAACTGGATGCAATATTAGATACAAACATGGGCACAAAACTAGGAACAACACTAGGCACAACACTGGGTGCAACATTGGGCTCAAACATAGATGAAAAAAAGACATCAACCAAGATGCAACACTAGGTACAAACCTAGATGCAAAATACGACGTAAAACAAGATGAAACATTAGGCATAGACATTGATACAAAAAAAGACGTAAAACAAGATGCAAAATTAGATGAAAAAATGGATGCAACATTATAAGTAAAATTGGATGCAAAACTAGACGCAATATTGGGCCCAAATTTGGATGCAAATCTAGATGCAACGCTAGATGCAAAATTGGACACATAATTTGATGCAAAACATGGTGCAAAATTGGGTGCAAGACTCGATGAAACAAAATGAGCAAAATAAGACGCAACATTGGATGCAAAACTGAGCGTCAAATTGGGTGCAAACAAGGATGTAACAAATGACACAAAAAAAGATGCGATACAAGATGCAAAATTGGACGAAAATAAGGGCGTAACAAAAGATGCAAAAAATTGGGCGCAAAAATGGACGCAAAATTGGATGTTAAAAAGGACGGAAAAAAAGATGCCATAGATGGAATTTTATGAAATTGTACAATAGCGCCAGGTTTAGCACCAGATTGTTCACCAAAATTGGGAAAAAATTACACTAAAATCTGGCGCTAAATTCGACGCTAAATCCAGTTTTTGTTGTAGTGGAAATATATTGCCTTGATTTTTGTACTCTTCGGAAAGGAGTATGCACAGATCTCTTTTCCATTTCAGATTATGTTTGCAGATAAGAGTTTGACAGCAGAATGAAGCACTTAGATAATGCTCCTACTTCATCATTTGATGAGATACAAGGAGTGTCTCCTCTTCCTTCTTGCAGGTTCTACACTCCAGTGCATGATCATGGAGTTCATGATTTATCCAGCAAGTCATTCATCCAGAAGAAGTTCTGTCAGCTCATTAAAGTGAATATGAAGATATTTTGAAGACATATTTCAAATTTTGTGCCTTGTCCTATCTTGAGGGAGGATTTTCCCCATGTGGTTTTGCCTCTTTCCTCACTTTTCTGGACATAATATTTGTTAAAGGGTGACCATAGCCTTGTTGCTGGGCCCCATATGCATCCATATTTTTTGTCATACCATCATAAAGTCAGACTTATAGCGGGGTGTTGTAATATATTAAACCCACTCATAACTTAGGATAAAATAATTAATCATTATTTGATTAATTATTCACCCACTAGCTTAATTAGTTGGCATCCACTTGCAACTTAAAGTCAATACATGCCATCTATATCCTAGGAATGATTTATTTCTAATTTTGGGTTGATATTGACCACCTTTTGACCATCCAGAATTAGTATACAACACTTTAAAGCAGATTCTGCTTTATTTTGTTTTTTATGCTTTTCTATGGATAAGATAAAGGCTAGTCAACTAGGAAACTGGTAGCTTTTGTTTCCAACCCATCCTCCATTAGTTTTTCTCCATTTTATAGGATTAGCATTTTTTTTCCATCTCCTTGACAAATCACTCATTATTTTTTCAACTCGTGAGGTCCTTGATAAATTTGGGAAGTGCTTTATCCACCTATGGGGGTTTGCTATATTTTGGTAAGTAAGCCTTTTTGAGCTTTATGAGTTGTTTCCATACAATTTGATTTTCCTATGAGGGATGTAATATTTATGTACACTATTATTCATCATTATTCAATGGAAGGATACACACCAATATTCATCTCTTCAATCATGTGATTCAGTCTCTTTTCTTCTCTCTATTTTTCCTGTGTCTGCTTGTGAGAATTCTTAGTAGCAAGATCTATTTCCTATGGTTCTTCTTAGAATCATTTCTCATAGAATTGATCTATTATTTCTACACCAATAGAGTCTCCTTTAAACTCTTTTCAGACTCCCTAAATATGAAAATATTGTTGAGTACTCGTCTTCTTCATACTCGTAAAATTATTTGAAGAGTCGTCTCTCTGACGGTAGGTTATCTATTTTTCGGTTCAGATAGAGTATTTCTGAAAAAAGGACCCTTTGGAGTCTTCTTTTGCCTCCATTTAGACTCTCTAAACATGAACAATCTTGAGTTAAATTTTAATGGACTCATTAAACTAAACACTGAGAGCCCCTTTTCTGGGAACGAACCCCTCATTTATCAGGTTCGTAAAACATATGAGAATGGATTTGTCTTCAGATGAGCTACAATGAGTGTTTGTTACCCTCTTTGAACTCGTAAAAATGAAAAGAGGCACTCATAAATCATGATGGGGAAATTAAGGGAAAGTAATCAATTCATTTTTGCAAATAATATGGTAGTTTGTCGTCACCTTTGAACATGGCACTTGTCTTCATTTCATTCAATCAATTGGGTAAAATCAGCTTTTCCCTGAGTTGATCCACTTTCATGATTCATGCCACTCCTTTGATTCTTTCAAAGAATACATCATCTGTTGTTCTATTGTGTTCCGCCTTGTCGAGTCAATGCTTCCAAGTATTTTGTCGTGCCGCCCGATGTTCAAAGGGAAGTTAGAAGTTTACCTCTGTAGTTAAAACAACCTTTTGACTCAGTCCTATGGTTACATTATCTACAAAATTCCAGAACTTTGTTCTGAGTTTTGTGTCAACAATGCGGGATTCATCATGGCCCTCCTTCGATAATACTATTCATGTCAACATCAGCTCATCATTCGGGAATTAGTCTTAGAAACAAGTTTAGTACCTTGAGATATGTATGCCTCAATGATAGATTCTCTCACTCTCAACATAGGTTCACATCATTGACCTTTCATCAAGAGATTCGACTGAGTGTTCGATGCCAAATAATCTATTCACACTTATTATATTGTACTAGAGTACCTTGGGAATCATTGACATTAATGGTGATCTCCCTTGCACTTGTTAACGATTCACATCATTGGCTGGTAATCAAGTGGTTTCTACCATGTTCGACTTCAGATCATTGAAATTACATGGATATAACCATACTTTGTGGAAGGTGAGACAAAGACCTTGGGTATTTATTGAAAAGCACTCATATCTTTCTCCCCAGGTTGCAATGGATTATAATGTATGAAGTACCATCATGGATCAACATTTGTATGGTCATGGATATGCTCAAATTTGCATCTGTATGACATAGATCTACATTGTATGTATGGTAGCTATGTCCAAGTTTGAGTCCTCTATCACATGGATCTACACTCTATTCTAGTAGCCATGGTTGTTTATCTCCTTCCTGGATCTGACTTGTATTGATCTACAGCCATGATGAAGACATATTTTCTCATGAGTCAAAATCATTTATGTATTGCAGATGCCTAGTTTATGATCTCTGATCAAGCTGATTCTTGCCTCAAAGTGATAACTTTCTCTTTCAAAGCTTTCGCCTATCATATCCCTCTAGCCTCATGCTTTGGGGGGAATCCTATTATACCTAAATCTCCTCATCAGCATGTGATAAGATCCCAAACTTCAGTATTTCCCTCAATCCCAAATTGTGAAGCAAGAACATTAGTCCAGACATCAAATTTCTAGATGAAAATCCAGCACCACTTCCACCCTTTAGTCAAAAAGTAGTATCTTCTTCAGCACCACCTATAATATGTTGGTAGTAAGCGGTGGCACCTCCTTTATCCTTCAAGCAATGCAGGGTTCTTCCTAGAACCACTTTGTCATGGTGAACAAGGAGCGCTGACCTTGGTAAAAAGTGAAAGAGAGAGGTTCTCACGAAGCTTCTCAAAAGACTGCTTCATGGCACCCTTATCCTTGATCACTAGGGCCATTTGAGCTCAATATCCATCCTTGTAGGATCTCCTAGCCACCTCACCCATCAATTTTTCAACCATCCCTATCCATTCCAATCCTATAAAATCAGGCTCAATCTCCATGGTGGGGAGGATAGTAATGTTATGATGTTGTTGTGATATTGTGGCCTAAGTCAATCAAGAGAGATTGAGAGAGCAAGTTGGAGTTATTGGGGACAAGATATTGGTTTTGTGAAAGAGCATATCAACACTAAGGCATAGTTTGTAAACTCTTTCTTCATTTTATTAATGAAAAGTTGGTTCCTTTCCCATATACTTGTTATGTTGTAATCTTGCATGTTATTGTTATATTACTTAATCACTGGCATAGATCTATAGATGATGTTCTGGTATCTTTGATCTCTTGTGTCTTTGATGTGTTTATCTAGGTATTTTCTTGGAGACCTTTTGTCATAAGAGAAGAATCACATCACTCCATCAAATATTGTATTCCAGATGTTTATAGCTTCTATGGAAAGTCTTCTAAACTTGTTGTGAACTATTTGTTCTGGATCTAAACCATTCAGACCACAGGAGCAACTTCTGTCCGCAGAAGGTGCAAAATTCCTAGCAACAATCCTTATCTCTTCTAAATATTTCTTTTGTTGGTTCATCATCTTCAATGGTATGAGCATGATGTCTCTTCTTTCTATTGGGACAGTCTCTTGCAAAGTGTCCATTTTCATCACACATGTAGCATCGGGTGTTGGAAGGATCCTTTATGAAACTATTTTGTTTCTTCTCCTCCTTCTTCTTGTGATGGTGGTTCTCCTGATTATTATAGTTCTTCCTACTGTGAATAGTGAAAGCTTCATCTTCGGTTTCTCCCATATTCTCTTCTCTTGTTATGAGTCAAGGTTCTTCTTGTGTGCATTCTTCTCAGAGTTGGCTGAAAGAGATCAACTTCCTTCTTGCACAGATTCCTCTAATGAAGGAGTCCCATGATCTTTGGAGGCCATTCAAGGTAGTCATCACAATCTCTCCTTATTCTACATTTTCTTCAACTTCTTCAACTTTTTCCATGATTTGAGCAACCCTTGTGAAGTAGGACTGTATAATCTCTAATTTCTGTATCTTCACGTTCTTTAGCTAGTTCCTTAATGCCATCTTCTGATTGATGTTCTTTCCTTCAAACATATTTTCCAAAGCAACAAATACTTCCTTCAATGTTGTTTTTACCGAAGTCCTATAAACCCAAAGAGTAGAAAAGAGAGTCAGGTTCCAGCTGGATTTATGATCTCCAACCATCCTCTGCAACATAGTTTTTAAAACTTTTTTATTGGCCTCAACTTGACCATTAGCCTACGAATAGTAAGGTGTTGAGTTTTCATGGTGAAAACCCAACTTTTTACTCAACTTGGTCATCATCTGATTCCAGTAATGCGATCTATGATCAGTGACAATAGAATGTGGGAATACAAACCTAGCTATCACATGATTAAATAAGAAGAGGGCGGTATTATTACCATCCTGTGCATACGTAGGCATAGCCTCAGCCCATTTTGTGAAATAACAAACAACTAGAATGATGTAAGCCCATTTTGCGAAATAATCAACACCTATGATTATGTAACCATGCCACCCGACTGAGGTAGGCTTACAATGCATAAAATCAATTCCCCACTTGGAAAAAGAGCCAACTGCAATGACGGGTTGTAAAGGAGTAGGGTGGGTGTGCTTTTTCGGGTAGAAATGTTGGCAGGCTGGGAATTTCTTAATAGCCTCATGAAAGTCTTTGAATATTGAAGGCCATAAATAGCTAGCGTGAAGGATTTTCTAGGCTGTAGCCATCCCAGAGAGATGACCACCACATGATCCAGAGTGGAAATCATTAAGGACTTGTTCAACCTCCTCATGTGTAAGGCATTGTCAGAGAATGGAATTCATACCACGTCTATACCATGTATCATTTAAGATAAGGTAGTATTTTGCGTGGTGACGGATAGAGCTACAACCATAAGAGGTTATATTGGGCTGAAATATTTGAGTTCGAAGATAAATGTAACACCCTGGTTTTGACCCCAATGCATTAAATATACATGATACATATATTGTAAATAATCATGGTGCAGAGCTAAAGGCAAAGGCCCCACCAACGAATTGGTTATGTTGTGTTTCAGATTGGAATTGTCACCGACAGTATATTAGGACATACGACTCATATTAAATTGTGGCATCATGCAAATGTGCATTTTAATTAAATGAACCCAACCAGCTGTGTTCAATGCAACCATATTGAAAAGGGCATGATTTCCTAAGGCTAAGGGGGTAATTTCTAAAACTGGACCCAATGGGGAGAAAGCCAAGTGTCACCACTCTTTTTGTCTGCCTTACCTTCCTTTGTCTCATCCAACTGCCATCTTAAATATTATACTGTTGGTTGGGGCAGTTAATGCTGGCAGTGGAGAGTGGCAGGACTGCCATTCCTTTCCCACATGTACACTCCACCAGGCTGACCCTCATGCTGGCAGGAAAACCACTATGCCCACGATCCCATTATCTCCATGATTGCACTCTCTCTAGCGTCGAATGTTCATTTTCCTCACGCAGAGCAGGGATAAAAGGTATTACAATCCATTGTGTGGGGGTTCGCCTTTCCCTCTCTCTCACACCGATTGTCGGTCAGTGGTTTTGTTCAATCTTCCATTCATGCAGAGAATCAATTTTCCCTTGGTATGATCGGACTGTGTATTGTCCCATCCTTCCATTGGAGATCGTGGTTGTGTTTTCCTCATTGATCCCTAGATGTAGTCTCCTCCACGTTGGGATTGACTGTGTTTTCTTTTTTTATGGTGGTATATGTTGTATATTGTTGTAGGTTGCTGTGGGATCGTTTGGCTACGATAGGGCCAAGAATGATCTAGGGAGTTGTATATCCCCTGTTAAAGCTTTAATATCTGGTTTGCTGCATGCATGCAGTGGTTTTGTCCTTGGACTGCATTAGACTGGTGAATGAAGGCCTGATGTGATTAATAAACCTAGTGGGTTGGGAACCACATAGACAAAGCTAGTGGGATGGTTTTCTTCTCCATAACCCCTGAATAGCACTAGAAGGGAGATCAGGGTCTGAGGGACTGGGTTGTAGAGAAAGGACTGATTTCCTGATCTTGGGTGTGTGTGGGTGTCCTAGAAGTCAGACTGGTTTTGGTGTAGGTGTCCTTAGCTCTTCAATGAGCTCACTAGCTTAGTATTTATCATTTTCGAGCTCTTGGATGGCCTGATAAACCCAACTTGTATTGCTTGGCTGATCCGTTGTTCGCCTGATAAACCCAACTGTGTTGGCTTGGCTGAATTGTGTATCCTTGTTGTGTTGTCACCCTTGGCTATGTGTAAGCCTGCTAGTTCCTTATTCCTTGGGTAATCATTCCCGACTCGAGGGTGGAAGCATTGCTGAGAGATTAGAGAGCACGCAGGCCTATGGTTGGGTGGAACATTGTAGCAACGTAGCTGGTTGCAGAACAAGTTCTTTATAAGATAAGTATTCTTTCCTAACTTGTGTCTAAACTCATATTTACCATTGATATATGATGATGTACATGTTGAATGCTGATTGATATGTTTTTCCTTCCATTGTGTATATGAACGATTATGCTTTGTAGTATGTCTTATGCTTTTAAGTATCTTGCTTCAGAATTATATGTATGTATGTTCATGTTCATGGGGCTAGATGCCCAGATGATTTGGTGTATCGTAGCATCCTCTTCGCCAGTCAGAGGGTCGGGGATGTTACAGTGTGGTATCCAAGCAAAGGTTGTAGCATGGGCTTGAATGGGCCGTGAAGATGCAGTGACAGAGCTTATGTTGCAGCATTTGGTCCTCATAGGGCCATGAGAAATAGTTAACAGAGGCAAGTCGCCTACTACCAAAAGAAACCAGGAGAAAATGGGTGAATGACAGGAAAATTCACAAAAATTTTCTAAGTATCAGAATTGTCGACTCATCAGAAAACTTAGTGAGAAGTTCTTCCAATGTAGCAGATCCCTTAGTCTGAAGGTCACTCGACGGATGGGAATCAGAGGAAAATTGCGGAAATAATTTCTTTCATCCGCCATCAGTTCATCAGGGGACTAAGTGCGAAGGTCCTCTGACATAGCGGAATGTGTAGTTTGAAGATCACCCGGTGGCGGAAGGTTTTGCAAATTTTTTGCTTAAGTGTTGGAATCGTCGACGCATTGAAAAAATCAGTGAGAAGTTCTTCCGACGCAGCGGAAGAGTTATTCTGATGACCACCCAATGGAGGACAACTGGCAGAAAATTTCACAATTTTGTTGAGGTTTGTCAGCCGTCGGCAAAGGATAGAGGATGTGGGAGCCGCAGTTTCGGCAGAGAGTAGCAGAAGACTGCCGAAACATCGTCTCCACTTAGTAGAAAAAACCTTTATGTTGACTGTTGTTGATCGGCGAAGAATAGGAGACGATTAAGCGATGAAGCGACAGAAAAGAAGGTTAAAGAAAAATTGTTGGAAATTTTTCTAAGTCATAAAATCATCGACGATTGGCGAGGATGAGTGGATCACATTGCCGATGTTTAAATGATTTAGTTTCCAATGAACTATGTCAGATAAAATTAGTTGATTGGGCGTCCACCGTTGTAGAAGCATAGACAACTGGCCACCCGATGCCACAGAGACTAGTTGCTCCGACCGCTCGGCGTTTTTTGTTTTATCATTGTCGGAGCATTAGTATTCTAAGTCGCCGCCATTTCGGAGGGCAGATGGCAAGCGTTCTGATGGATAGTTCTTATCCTTTCCGATTCCGTGGTTTATTGCGTCTCATTTTCTCTTCGCTATCGAAACAGTTTGTGACTATTGTTCAGAGGGCTAGTCCTTTGCGTTGCTGACACGGCAGCAGCATTGAGCTCACCATCCCTGATAGTTAGTCATTAAAGATTCCAATCACTGATGATTTTTGTGATCCACAGAACTCACAGTCAATTGGTTACCCGCCATTACGGCTGCTGAGTGAACTACCCTGCCGATGCATTATCCCTTCCACTCGTCGATGCCGATGCGTTTATTGAATAGTGATTTCGAGTTTCGATACATCACTACGGTGGTGTTTAGTTTTTAGGATTACTGACACTGTGGAAGTGTTGAGGTCCCAATTGCCGATGAATTTCAGAGTGATAGATCACTACAGGCCAATACAGTTGGAGGAAATAGACAAACAATCTGCCGATGAGCAGTGAATAAAATTAGACATTTTAGCCGCTGATATAGCGGAAGGTTAGTGAGAAAAGGACCCGATGAACAGTCCTTGGTATCACCGATGCAGATTATAAACTTAGAGGATTTGTTTGCCGAAACGCCAGAAAATTTGTGGGGAAGAGACTCGATGAGCAGAAGGAAATTTTGGGTTTTTCAAAGTGGAATTTTCTTAGCAAATTCCAACTATTTCAATAGATTTCAGCAGACTGTCAGTGGATTTTCCAAGCAGTTTCCAACTATTTTTAGTGGATTACAGGGATAAACAAGAAGAGAGAAGATTTTGTGTTTTACCAAAATTGTTTTTTTATGAATTTCCATAAAAGGAAGGAACATCAGCTGTATGCAAAACTGAGCAAGTGCGACTTCTACAGAGATAGATTTCAGTATTTGGTTCACATTATCTCAGAAGAGGGTATAGCAGTAGACCCTGAGAAGATTGGATCCATTATGAAGTGTCCTACTCCAAGAAATGTGACATATGTAAGATCTTTTATGGGACTTGCAGGATACTACAGGAGATTCATTGAGGGATTTTCCAAGGTTTCACATGCCATCACTTCTTTGCAAAAGAAGGGGATAAAGTTTGAATGAACCTCGAAGTGTGAAGAAAGCTTCCAGTGGTTGAAGAATCTTCTCACCAATGCACCAGTATTGAAAGTTGCAGATCCAGAGAAAGATTTTGTGGTATGTACTGATGCATGCGGAAAAGGGCTGGGAGGATTCCTTATGCAGGACAACCACATGATATGCTACAAGTCAAGAAAGTTGAAGGAGCATGAGAAGAACTATGCCACTCATGACCTAGAGCTTGAAGCCATAGTACATGCTCTCAAGATGTGGAGACATTACTTGATGGGTAGAATATTTGAACTTAGGACAGACCATTGTGGTATGAAGTATTTGTTTGATCAGCCTAATCTGAATGCTAGGCAAGTGAGATGGCTGGAATTTTTATGTGAGTTTGATTTTAAAATCAGGCACATAAAAGGAAAAGAGAATAAGGTAGCTGATGTGCTCAGAAGGAAGGTACATGAAATGCATGTGGCATCTCTTAGCATTTTCCAATTAGATTTGAGGCAATAGATTGTTAATCATGTTGCTGGAGATGAATTATATGAGTAGGTAAAAGAAAAATTGCAGCAGTAAAGTCTTGAGAAGAGGTACGAGGGATATAAATTGGAAGAAGACGGATTCCTTACTTATAGAGGTAGAATTTATATTCCAAATGTAGCATATTTGAGGAGAGTTGTTATGGATGAAATCCATCAAGATCCATATTCTCGTCACCCAGGATACCAGAAGACAATTGCTACAGCTAGAAAGTAGTACTTTTGGCTAGGAATGAAGAGGGACATGGCTGAATACATTTCAAGGTGCATGAAATGTCAATAGGTAAATGTTGAGCATCAACATCCAGCAGGTTTGTTGCAGCCCTTTCCAGTTCCAGAATGGAAATGGGAAGTTATTTCCATGGATTTTATTACAGGATTGTTGTTGACTTGGAGACAACATGATTCCATCATGGTTGTGGTAGACAAGTTGACAAAGGTAGCACATTTTATATTGGTGAAGTCTACCCATAAGACTAATGACATTGTAAATATTTTCATGAAGTAGATTTTCAAATTGCATGAATTGCCATAGGCAATAGTTTTCGACAGAGATGTCAAGTTCACTTCCAATTTTTGGAAGGGGTTGTTTGTAGATTTGGGTACAAAGCTACACTTTAGCACTGCCTACCATCCTCAGACAGATGGGCAGGCAGAAAGAGTTAATCAGGTTCTTGAATATATGCTTCGCATGTATGTGTTGGACAAACCAACCAAGTGGGAATATTACTTGCACTTGGTAGAGTTTGCTTATAATGATGGACAGCAGGCATCCTTGGGGATGAGTCCGTATGAAGCTTTGTATGGAAGAAGGTGTAGGACACCACTGACTTGGGATAATCCAGTGAACAGGGTTTTGCTTGGACCAGAATTGCTCAAGGAAATGGAGCAAGAGGTTGTAAAGATCAGGTAGAATTTGAAAGCAGCACAGGACAGACAGAAAATCTATGCAAATAAGCATAGGATGAATAGAGAGTTCAGTGTTGGGGATCATGTCTACCTCAGAGTGAGGGCAAATTAAAGTTCCTTGAAGCTTGGAAGTTGTGCCAAGCTGTCACCAAGATATTGTGGGCCATTTGAAGACCTTGAAAGAATAGGGCCTCTTACATATAGACTTGCATTGCTTTCTAGTACTAGAGCTCATAATGTTTTTCATGTTTCTTTGCTTAAGAAATATGTACATGATCCTAACCATGTGATAAATTGGGATGTGATTCAGGTGGAATTTGAGGGAGAGTTCTAAATCAAGCCAATGCACATCCTCGACAGGAAGGTCACAATGCTCCAGAACTGAGCCATAAGGTAGGTAAAGGTGCAATGGGAGCACTACTAACCTAAAGAGTCTACGTGGGAGCTAGAGGATGCCATGCAATTGGCACATCCATTTTTGTTCAATTCTGTGGAACATTGAGGCGTACCAGTGTAGCATTTTGTTCAATTTTGTAAAGCACTGAGGACAATGCTATTGAAGGGGGAGGGGAATGTAACACCCTGGTATTGACCCCGATGCATTAAATATACATGATACATATATTGTAAATAATCATTGTGTGGAGCTAAAGGAAAAGGCCCCACCAACGAATTGGTTATGTTATGTTTCGGATTGGAATTGTCACCGACAGTATATCGAGACATACGGCATGTATTAAATTGTGGAATCATGTAAATGTACATTTTAATTAAATGAAACCAACCAGCTATGTTCAGTGCAACCATATTGAAAAGGGCATGATTTCCTAAGGGTAAGGGGGGAATTGCTAAACCCGGACCCAATGGGGAAAAAACCAAGTGTCACCACTCTTTTTGTCTGGCTTACCTTCCTTTGTCTCATCCAATTGCCATCTTAAATATTCTATAGTTGGTTGGGGTAGTTAATGCTGGCAGTGGAGTGTAGAAGGACTGCCATGCCTTTCCCAGACGCACACTCCACCAGGCTGACCCTCACGCTGGCAGGAAAACCACTATGCCCACGATCCCATTCTCTCCATGACTGCACTCTCTCCAGCACCGATTGTTTGTTTTCCTCATGCAGAGTGGGGATAAAAGGTATTGCAATCCATTGTGTGGAGTTTCGCCTTTCCCTCTCTCTCACACCAATTGTTGGTCGATGGTTTTGGTCAATCTTCCATTCACGTAGAGAATCGATTTTCCCTTGGTATGATCGGACTATGTATTGTCCCGTCCTTCCTTTGGAGATCATGGCTATGTTTTCCTCATTGATCCCTGGCTATAGTCTCCTCCATGTTGGGATTGACTGTGTTTTCACTTTTTATGGTGGTATCTGTTGTAGATTGTTGTAGGTTGCTGTGGGATCGTTTGGCCACGATAGGGCCAAGAATGATCCAGGGAGTTGTATATCCCCTATTAAATCTTTAATAGCTGGTTTGCTACATGTAAGTAGTGGCTTTGTCCTCAGAATGCATTGGAGTGGTGAATGAAGGCTTGATGTTCTTGATAAACTTGGTGGGTTGGGAACCACACAGACAGAGCTAGTGGGCTAGATTTCTTCTCCACAACCCCTAAATAGCACTGGAAGGGAGATCAGGGTATGAGGGGCTACATTACAGAGAAAGGACTAATTTCCTTGTGTTGGGTGTGTGTGGGTGACTTAGAAGTTAGACTGGTTTTGGTGTAGGTGTCCTTAGCTCTTTAATGAGCTCACCACCTTAGTATTTAGCCTTTCCCAGCTCTTGGATGACCTGATAAACCCAAATTGGTTGGCTTGGATGATCCGTTGTTCGCCTAATAAACCCAACTGTGTTGGATTGGCTGAACTGTGCATCCTTGTTGTGTTGTCACCCTTAGCTATGTGTAAGCCTGCTAGTTCCTTATTCCTTGGGGAATCATGCCCAGCTGGGGGGTGGCAGTGTTGCTGAGATATTAAAGAGCACACGGGCCTATGGTTGGGTGGAACGTTGCAGCAACGTAGTTGGTTGTGGAACAAGTTATTTATAAGATAAGTATACTTTCCTAACTTGTGTCTGAACTCATATTTACCATTGATAAATGATGATGTACATGTTGAATGCTGATTGATATGTTTTTGCTTCCATTTTGTATATGAATGATTATGCTTCGTATTATGTCTTATGCTTTTAAGTATATTTCTTCAACATTATATGTATGTATGTTCATGTTCATGGGGCTAGATGCCCGGATGATTCGGTGTAACGTAGCATCCTCTTCGTCTGTCGGAGGGTCGGGGATGTTACAATAAATGATTAAATATCCATACCATGGGTCTGTCATGCTTATCAAGAATAGGAATTCATCTGAAAATGAATCACTAGGCTCAATATCCATCAAAGCATAGGGAATATCACACATCAACTCTCTAAACACTAAGGATTTCTTTGAAGTGGCCTTCGAAAAGTCAAGGTCGAATTCCTGCAGGATGAAAATCCAACGAGAATATTTCCCCCCTAGTACCTAACAAGTCAGGATGTAGTACATAGGGTTTTGATCTACAAGTACCGTGGTAGTGCGAAGTAGGATGTAATGACAAAATTTCTGAATAGCAATTACCGTAGCCAATGCTAACTTCTCCACAGGTGAGTATTGGGTTTTAGAATCAATGAGATTCTTACTAGCATAATATATAACGTGCTGCTGACCGTTGGGATCTTCTTGTGCTAACACCATTCCAATGGTAGTAGTGGAAGCAAAAACATATAAGAGAAATTCCTTTGAATAATCCGGGGGGTGTATCATGAGTGAACGAGTCAAAGCATGCTTGAGATTATCAAAGGCTCGTTGGGCCTAGTCATCTTAGAAGAATGGAGTGTTCTTCTTCAGGAGATGCATATAACCGTTTGTTTTCTCAGTGAAATTGAAAATGAAACGGTGGAGAAATTTTTCCTTCCCTTGCAAACTTTGGAGTTCAATAATATTTGTGGCAGAAGGTATGGCCAATATAGTAGCTATCTTCAGTGGATCAATCTGGATGCCATCCTTAGAAACCAAAAATTGAAGGAGACATCATGTTTGAACGCAAAAAAAACATTTGTGTGGATTAAGCCATATGTTGTAATGACAACATCTCATGAAAAGGTCTCTAAGATTCCCAGGTTGGTCTACCCGTTGCTGTGAATGCACTGGGAGATCATCAAGGTACGACTCCACAATGTTTTTAATATCATGAAACACATAGGAAATGTCACGCTAGAATGTAGCTCCGATGTTCTTGAGGCCAAAAGGTAACTTCCTATAGAAAAAAGTTCCCCATGGACATATAAATTTCATTTTGTGTTGATCGGCGAGCCATATCGCAATTTGATTATAGCCAGAAAAACCATCCATGAATGCGAAGATGACATTTCCACCACAGTTGTCGATAATCTGATAGATATGCGAAGTCTAAAAATTGTTTTTGGGACAAGCTTTGTTCTGGTCTCAGAAATAGATGAAGACTCTAATGGTACCCTGTTTTTTGTTTATAGGGACAAATTTAGATACCCATTCTGTCAGGGGTACATGATAAATAAATCCTTCCTTCAAAATTTTTTCTACTTCAGCTTTAATAGCCCCAGCCTTCTAGGGATGGACTTGATGCAATTTATGCCTGACAGGTTTTTCCATAGGATAGGTTTTAATTTCATGAACCATAATAGACGGCTCTATTCCAAGCATCTCCTCATAAGTCCAAGCAAAAATATCTCGAAATTCTCTGAATAATGCTCTATATGCTTCATTTTCTTCCATCGAGCAGTTCTTCCCCACATGAACATTTTCAACGGTTCCAGGTTTGACTGATATGTCAATTGGGGTTGTTTTAGTAATGTTGCATAGATTTCCTTCAGATTCATTATTTTTCAACAATACCGGTGTTTGTGGATGGGTGACAATATCAGTACCAATAGGTGATTCAAGGTCAAAACCCATCGAAGTGGCATTGGGAAGAAAAGAAGATCGATGATGGTGATCTTCCCAGATGGGTTCATTCTCACTCATGATCTCCATAATGGACTCATCCAAAGGAAAAGTTTATGTGAGATAATATATAGTCAGAAGAGAGGGTTCCAACCAATAAGGCAGGTGGTATGGATCCGAAGCAAGGAGATGAAGGTCATTAACATGGTCATTGGAAATGGATTGGATAGCATCATACATTGCTTCATATGGGCCAAGGGAGGATGACTCAACAATTTATTTTCCCTTGGTACTATAGCCAGCTATGGAAATGATATTTACTCTCGACACTTATGTAATAGGAGGGGATGATGGAAACAAATCTATAAGGGTGGAGTCTTTCAGCATACCTACCCCAATCGACTGATAAGGAGGGGATTGACTTAGCAAAGGGATGTTGTTTGTCGTAGTGGTTGTAACATCTGATGTACAATAGTCACGATATTCCCCAAATGTGAAAACTAGAGAGTTCTAAATACTATGGAAGCTACAACAGTCATAGCATAAAACCAATTCCTCCCCAATAGAATATTGTAATCTAACGGGGCATCAACCACTTCCACTTGAATGGAAATGGTATTTCCCCCAAGCTTGATAGAAAGTGTTGGAAATAAACCATGGGGTGGGAAACCCCATCCATCAAAATATTTTAAAGTAGTAGCTGATTTCATAACCTCAGGAGAACCAATGGCCCTCCAACAAGATATAGACAAGATGAAGCTCAAAGCTCCTTCATCTAGAACAGTCTGATGGACCTTTCTCCCAACTACTCCAGAGGCAATCCGAAATGTGAGTTGCTGAGGTAGTATGGATTTATAGTTCTCTACATTGAAATGAATCAAGTTGGTATTATCTGGGTCTAATTCCCCCAAAGTTGTTAGCAGGTTTTTATGCCGCGTTGGACAACTTTGGAGTACCTCAAGGGTAGACATCGTGCAAGAAGCCTAAGCTAGATCTTCAAAAACATTATAAAATTGGGTAGCTCGGGCATTGGGATTGAAAATTGACTTCCTGAGGGTTGCCTTAGGTGGTCGCAAAATTGAATCAACATTAGGTTTTTCGATCATGAGAGGGCCATTAGACGAAGATGGAGGAGAACTAGTAGAAGGAACTTTGTCAGAAGGAGGATTTTCATACTTTTTCTCTACTTTCTTGTCATATGATTGACTATGAGTACTCAAACTGATGGTCTCAGAATACATCATCCATATTTCTTTCATGGAATTAGGGTTCCCCTGATTAGACATGTGTTCTATCAGTTATTGTTGAGAAGGAAAAGGATCAGTAACAATTGCTGGTACTGGGTTACTTTCAAAAACTTGCTAATCTTGTCATGATGAGGACATTATTTTGTGAAGTGATCTTCTCCACACAATAAGTAGGGATATTTGGCTTTTCTCTTCCCTTTATCATTCTCATTGGTCATTGGTTTAGGATTCTCTTGTTGGTTTCCAGGTTTCTTTTTTTTACCTTTTCCCTTTTTCTTGCTACTGGGAGTTTGTGTGCTTTGAATAGAATTTACCTCAGGGAAAAAAATAGGAGTTGAAGGAGAAGTGGTAGAAGCATTTGGTTTCTTGGCGGGTTTTGCCATCGATGAGGGCTGGATGGAACGTGGATGGAACCAACCATCTCATCAACAAGAGTTTCTGTTGTTGGCTTGGTGAGGAGCTTGTGGAATTAAGTCATACAATGTTTCAGATTCAGAATAAACCAAATCTAGATACTGAGGATGACTTATATCCTGCTCTTCAGTGAAATCATCGCCCATAGCCACACCTTAGGAAACAGGAGGCAACAATGACTTAGTGAACCAACCAGCTAACAGTTGGTCCGGGATGGGAGCTTTAATAAGCCTTCTCCACCTTCTCCACTCATGGATATGGTTTGATATGTGCATGGAGGTATTCTGATGAAGTGAAGTCAAAATATCAGTACCCGTTTCATAACGAATGGGTAGCTAAAAGTGTGTAAGAAAAACAATTGCCAGAGAGCTAAAATCCACAAATGAATGTTATGGAAGTTCAATGTACCATTTCGCAGACGTACCGGTCAATGTACACTGGAAGAGCCTTAAATGAATAGAATTATCCATCAAAGATTTCTAAGAACACCATAGATGGAAGGTTATAACATGGTTCTTGGGATCATCTCCCTACTTTCCATCAAATTTGGGAATATCTCATGGAAATTTTACGAGAATAGCATGCCCCAAAGGGCTGTGTCGAATGGGATTGTTTATCAACTTGGATAGATTAGGTAAGTCCAAAGTTTCCAAGAAAGGTAATTTCTGATTAGGTTCCACATATTGGTAATATTGATAAGGCTTATATGTACCAGTAGGAATGTAAGCTAACTAATATATGGGTTCTTGATTTGGTTGATTAGATGATGAACCTCCCAAAGATCCACCTAAAGGAGGTGGCCCCCCCAAGAGGTGATCCTTCAAGAGGCGCACCTCCAGGAGGTGGTCTATTAGGTGGTGGACCTCCAGGTGGTGGTCCTCAAGAAGGTGGTCATCTAGGAGGTGGATCCACATAAGGTGGTCCTCTAGGGGGTAGACCCCTAGGAGGTGGGCCCCTGGGTGGTGGTCCTCCCAAAGGTGGGCCTCCAGGTGGTGGTCCTCAAGGCAGTGGTCATCCTCCTAGGGGTGGGCCACCATAAGGTGGACCTCTGGCACCTCCAACAGTAAGAATAGGCATTCCTCCCATTGTTGGCATATAAGACCAATTAGGTTGCCTGCAAGGTGTAAAAGTGTTTCCTGGGTAAGGGATCCCAGAATACATAGTTCCTGTAGACATCGGTTGATAATTTGTGTTTACTGCAGGTAATTTATTAGATGGGTAACCATAACCCCAAGAAGGGTGGTTAACTGCAAGTTGTACCCCTAAGGGTTGACTTGAACTAGATGGAGGATTACCATATTGGTATGGGTAGGAGGAACATATACTATGGATTTCCCTGTGGTATGGTCTATCTAGTACTAGTAATAATTGCACTAACTGGTAACATAGTTTGTTGGAGCAGGGTCCCACAGCTACAGAAGAAGCTGCTAGTTTTGGCAGAATGATAAGTTTTGGCGGAAAGAAGTTAAGACAGAGCTACGACGCCGTAGCACGTTTCCAGCTAGAGAGCAGAGCCCGAAACCATGACTTTTTGAGATAGAAAAGTCAAGAAGGCAACGGTACCTGAGCGGCCGAGAAGAGAGAGCTCAACCACTGCATTGAAGGTAGTGGCGGAAGATAGGAGGGCTCAGCGACCCTCATAAAGGAGAAGGAGCAATGAGGCTCAAGCATTGAAGACGAAGGACAGAAAAGAGAAGCGGTGCATAGTACCCATGGTCAGTGCCGGGAAGCATGGAAGACTGCAGAGAGCTGTGGTGTGACGGGAAGCGGCTACCTCAAGGACAAAGAGGACTGACTGTCACTAATTAGGGTTTGGGTTACTGTTGGGACAGGCCCACAGTGTTGTAAAAGCAAGACCTTCGGGCTGCTTATAAAAGAATATATTTTGTATTGTAAAAGGGTTGGTTGGTTGGGTTGGTTAGACAGTTAGACAGTCATGATTGAAATAGGCAATAAGGATAAGTAGACTGTCATAAAAGCTGAGCTCTGGTTCTGGTCTTAGCTGTAACAATCTTACTGAAACCAGTAGCTAGCTTATAGAGCATGCATGTAACGATCCACAGGGATCGAATGAGAGGGAAGAGTATATTGTAAGAGAGCAATATAGAGAGAAGAGAGATCTAAGAGAGAAGATCTTGAGCTGCATATGCGGTGCATCAGAACTGTGTTTTACCTTCCCCTTGAGCTATAATAGAAAACACAGTTCTGTGGACGTAACTTCCATCCTGGAGGTGAACCACGTTAAAATCTGTGTTATGTGACTGGTTTATGTGTTCTGTTTACTTATGCATTTCTCAGTTATTTCATGGACTTTGTTTGCAGTTTAATGAATGAATGTATTAATCAGTTCACCATAGCATAGAAGGATAATCATAGGTTAAAAGCCTTTGGCATGTTGTATGTGTTTCACTTATGCTTTGCGTAAAACAGTTATTAGTTGCAGTATTGAATAGCTTTGTTTGTTAAGTATTGCACGTCAACACGAGCAACGCTAAGTGCGCTAAACCGCGGAGGTAGGATATCACAGAGAGGTGATACCGCACCGGCAGAGAAGCTGCGGTGCGCAATACCGCAGGTTGAGGACTTCGCGTTGGGCAGGAGCTGTGTGTCACATGATGCGCGACGATGCGGTAAGGCCGGAGATATCGCAAGTCAGGGAAAGTGCGCATCATAGAGAAGGACCCCACGGTGGTGTAAAGGAACATCTCGTGGCTAGAAGAGCTGCGCGACGATGGGATCACACAACGCGAGCAGGAGGTCGCGCAATGCACAGACACAGAGGGAGATCTTGTAGCCAGAGGAGCTGCGAGCCGCAAGTAGGATTGCAACAGAACCTGTTCCAAGACGCTTGAGTCCTTGGCCAACCCATTAGAGTCACTTCGGGTGAGACTTCAGGCCACTTTGTGGTCTGTCGCCGAAAGGGCCGGTGATCTAGGGGTGTTGTTGGTTGATTATAGTAAACTCGGGTCTGCCCATGCAATCAACATAGTTCATTCCGGGGGTTTCCCCCCAGCGTTAGAATTTATAGACACCAATTGAGATGAGGATTTCCCCCTAGCTATAGAGGGTGCGGGAGGAATAGAAATAGACCTAGGATTTAAAACTGTAGGGTTAGAGGCTTGACCCGAATGACAAGGAGACAAACCATGAGACAAAACATTATTAGAAAGAGGACTATATCCTTCAGGCCATCGATCTGTCAAATGGGGAAAATGAGCTGACATGGGTTCTTTATGAGGTATAGGAGTATCCCTAACCCTTTCCATCCTTTCTTGAAAATTGCAGGAATGATTAAGCGATGCTTGAGTTCTCCTATATTCCTCTTCATTCAGAGGAGGGTCTTTAAAAGAGGGTATAATTATCCCAAACTTAGAAATAGCTTGACCCATAGAGGTTCTCCAAAAAGGAGCATCAGGGACATACTCAACATCATCTACTCAAACTTATATTGGTGAATGAAAAGAAGATTCAACCGTAGGAGACTGTTGGACCAAGGGATATGCATAAGAAGCGAATTGATCTCCACTTTCTACAACTGGATTTTCCTCCATGCGAGAGGTGGTTGCAGCTCCTTGGTTTGTGGCTTCCATGGGGTCTTCCCCTGTTGTAGGTGGAAAGTTAGGTGGTAATCCCTGGTTCCATCTGGATCGTCTCAACTGAAACTCATCCAGATTGGAAAAGTCATTAAAACCTAACCTAGCTTTTCAAAACTAAGAAAAATCACATAAAAAACTTCTTCTACTCAAGCTACATGCCACAAGAAAACTTAAGTGACAGGATGAGCTCAAAATAGTCGGTCTCTCATGAGGATTGTCAAGCAGGTGCAACTCGCGATATACTCATGGTACATGTGTAGTAGTCTCCTCGAGTGTTGTTATCAGTGTATTTCTCCAAACAAGATGACCAAAGGTTTTTTCTCAGCTGGACAAGGAATCCTAGTGGGGTCTCCTGATATACCCAAGGTACGTGGGAGCTCAAATCGGTAGTTGTGTTGTCTAATGCACAACCATCCACAAAGGGCCATTCAATATATAATCAAGTACGTGAAGTACCTTTATATATACCTCAAGGGTACGTGAAAGGCCATTCGATATATCGACGATATGTGGAAGAACTGCACGAGTTCCAGGTTGTAGTGCCCTAGGTAACAACAACTTCTATGTTTTATGACGCCCTAACACGTCACTAACTTATCACTCAAATTTATATACAAATTTAGACCTATAAATACCGTTAATTTTATCCTAAACGGTTAGGTGAATGCATGATATTTTGACAGAAATGTAAAGCCATGCAAATATGAAATGTAGATAATTTCACTTTACTTTTCAAGACATGCCTACCTATGGGAAGGAGAGAGTATTTTTTGTTTCAATTTTTTCTTTTGAAACCAACAATTTTCCCAAACAACTACACTAAACCAAAATCTTTTCAAGAAACAGGACAAGCAACGAACTTCAAAGTGATTTTAAAAGCAAGCGAAATAGGGCAAGATCTCGTTTTCTAAGAAGAAAGACAAAAACTCATCCAAATACATAATCATCACTTTTTCAATTTTTTCTTTAAAACAAGAAAGATCTAACTTAAAACTACTAATAATTTTCTTCTAATGAGATCAAAAATGTAAAAGAAAGAGAATAAAGATGGAGATAGGAAAGATGATGAGGCTAATCATAGGTCCAATGATTCATTCTGCAACAAAAAATATGAATAACTCTCAACAACAAAAAAAATTCAAAGAAAAAAGAAGTCCTTCACAAAAATTTTAATGAAAAATGAAACAAGCTATCAGTTAAATAAGTATTCCTTTTCAGGTTTATCTAATAATAAGACTGAGATCTAACCAATGCTAAGCTCTTAAACAACATTCCTTTAAAAAAATTCGAAAACAAGCATACAAGCCAATGAAAAGATGAACATATCCTAGCTCTTTGATTTTAACAAAACAAGCCTTTTACCACATCAAATTCATCATTCAAGCACTCAAATATCTTTAATATAAACCCAAACATTCAGAACTAAAAACAACTAAACCAATTTTTTTGCAAAAAACTTTGAAAAACCAAGCTTGGAAAAGGCCTACCTGGCACCACGTGTAGAGATTCACTGACAGAGTGGTTTTGATTGAGAACTACTTCCTGATTACTGGTCCCAAGCTATGGCACTGGTTTTTTCTATTTGAGTTCAGGTGGTGGCACTGCTTATTGCCTGCTGTACATGCGCGGTTCCCTGTAAATGCACAAAAACAAAGAAAATAGCAAAACAACAAAGTTAGATCAGTGTGCAAATGGCACCTAAACCATGAATTAACAATATTTAAAAGCATAGAGGGTCAGAAAAATAAGATCTGAATAGATCTGAAGATACCAAACAAATAACCACTCGATCAGTTAGTGTATCTGATTGAATTGATGAAGGAGGGGAGCTTGGATTTTAGACAAGTGTTCTTGAAATAGACTAAGGAAGATCAGATCAGATGAAGCTCTTCCCCAGCGGAGTTGCTAGATTTGTTTCTAGGAATTTTGCACCTTCTGCAGACATAATTTGTTCCTCTGGTCTGAATGGTTCAGATCCAGAAAAAATAGTTCACAATAAGGTTAGAAGACTTTCCCTAGAAGCTATAAACACCTGGAATACAATCTTTGATGGAGTGATGTGATTCTTCTATTATGACAAAATGTTTCCAAGGAAATACATACATAAACACATCAAACACACAAGATATCAAAGATGCAAAACATCATCTATAGATCTATGCTAGTGACTAAGGAGTATGATAATAACATGCAAGATTACAACATAAAAAGTATATGGGAAAGGAACCAACTTTGCTTTAATAAAATGAAGAAAGAGTTTACAACCTATTACTTAGTGATGATATTCTCTTTCACAAAACCAATATATTGTACCCAATAGCTCCAACTTACTCCCTCAAGCTCTCTTGGCTGAATTAGGACAGAATTTCAAAACAACAGCATACCATTACTCTCCCCCCCACCATGGAGATTGAGTTTGCTTTTATAGGCTTGGAATGGATAGGGATAGTTGAGAAATTGATGGGTGAGGTGGCTAGAAGATCCTACAAGGATGGATCTTGAGCCCAACTGGCCCTAGTGATTAGGGATAAGGTTTCCATGAAGCCTTCTTTCGAGAAGCTTCGTGAGAACCTCTCTTTTTCTCTTTTTACCAAGGGCACCGCTCCTTGTTCACAATGACAGAGTGGTTCTAGGTAGAACCATGCATTGCTTAAAGGATAAAGGCAGTGCCACCACTTACTACCAACATATTGCAGGCAGTGCTGAAGAATATGCCACTTTTTGACTAAAGGGTAGAAGTGGTGTTGGATTTTTATATACAAATTTGATGTCTAGACCAATGTTCTTGCTTCACAATTTGGGATTGAGGGAGATACTGAAGTTTGGGATCTTATCACATATTGATGATGAGATTTAGGTATAACAAGGATAATTCATATGAAGAGTACGTGTTGATATCAGCACTTACAAGAACTATCTCACATGGAATCATTAATTGTCTTGTGAATAGTGGGGCATATAAACACATGACAAGATACAAATAATAATTCGTCACTATTTCGGAACACGAGTCACCTCACAAGGTGAAACTTAAGGATGATTATCAAAACCCCATAAAAGGAAGTGGATAAGATTCATACAAAATAGAATCCAAAAAATATTTAAAGATGAAGGATGTGCTATATGTTCGAGGACTGAAGAATAATATTCTCTCCATCTTTGCACTAGATGAAAAGGGAATGAGAGTCGCATTTCTTGATGGCCAATTTCTAATGTTGCATAAAGGAAAAACAATAGATGATACATCAAAGATTGGAGAGCAAGACAAAGGCTCATACAAACTAAAGGAACATCCAAAATAAGCATTGGTTCATGATTCAATAGAACCAAGTGCACTATGGCACCAAAGGCTTACACATGTGCATTACAGAGCACTACCGATTGAAAGAAAAGAATTCTCAAGACTTACATAAATCTAGGAAAAGCATGAAGTCATTTCTAAATCATGTGCACAAGGAAAGAATGCAAAGAAGAAATTTCCCATAAGTGAAAGTAAAGCTAAAGGAATACTAGAGATAGTACATTAAGATGTATGCGGGCCCATGTATTATTCCAACTCACTAAGAGAGTATGTGTACTATGTTTCCTTTATAGATGATTTCTCATGTAATCCTTGGATATATTTAAGTGAGTATGTGTACTATGTTTCCTTTATAGATGATTTCTCACGTAATCCTTGGATATATTTATTGAAAGGGAAAAATGAAATATTCAATAAGTTCAAGAAATACAAATCCTTGGTCGAGAACCACACTAAAAGGAAGATCAAGACTCTACAACCAAATTTTGGAGGAGAGTTAAACTTGAAAGAATTCAAGGAACTCTACAAAGATTCCTAGGATTAAGAGGGAGTTGAGCACTCCATACAATTCTTAGCATAATGGCCTTGCAGAATGAAATAACCGAACCATAATGGACGCAACGAAATAAATTCTACATGACCAATATATTCCAATGCACCTTTGGACGAAAGCAGCAAGGACAACTGTACATGTACATAACCATTCTCCTCATCGATTACTTGACAATAAGATTCGTCAAGACGATTTTTTAGGAGAGAAACCATAATTCATCCATACTAGAATATTTGGATTCCTAGAGTACATATATATCCCAAAGGAGAATATGATCAAGATCGATCCTTCGAGGAGGAAGGGTATATTCATAAGATAGATTGATACATTAAAGGTATACCAAATATACTTATAAGGATTCAAGAATATTGACATTAGTAGAGATGTAGCATTTGATGAGGACTCGCCATAATCTAGATCTAGGAGGCTACCTATTTAAGAGGTTGAGGAACCTAAAGGAACGAGAAGTGTAAGGTACATAAATTGTAGAATCAATTCCAGAAGACCATGAATATCATGAGATGGAAGAACCAAAAGAGCATGTAGAGATAATTCATGAGAAGGACTCCCACAAGAAAAAACCAACATGGGAACAAGAGCTCATACAAGAAGAAGAAAGGTATGATGCTCTAGAAGGGATGCCTAGAGAAAGGAAAATACCAAATTCTTACAAAAACTGTGGCCCAGCTGTGTGGCATCATTGACAAGGAACCTTCCACCTATGAAAATGATGCAGAAAATAAAGAATGAAAGGATACCATGATCAAGGAGTTTTAGTCGATTATGAAGAATGATGTTCGAGAGATATTTTTAAGACTGGAAAGGAATTCTACCATGACTTCAAAGTGGATATACAAGATCAAGCATGTTGCAGATAGCAGAATCGAGAAATAAAAGGAAATATTCGTAGCATGAGGATTCTCATAGAAAGAAGGCATAGAATATGAGGAGACATTTGCACCAGTAGTGAGGAACACTTCCATTAGATTTATACTTGCATTAGTTGTAGTTATGATATGGAAGATACACTAGATGGATGTCAAGAAAACATTCTTGAATGGTGTATTCAAGAAGAATGCAGACGTAGAACAACCACTGGGATTCGAGACACATGACAGGAAAACTCATGTGTTCAAATTGAAGAAGGCCTTGTATGAATTGAAATAGGAACCAAGTACTTGGTAGGACAATATGGATAGGTTTCTAATGAGACTAGAATTTACTAAAAATAAAGTGTATTACAACCCTTACTTCAAGGTTGATGACATAATACCAGTGATGCTCCTGCTATATGTCGATGACTTGGTCCTGATGAGAGAGGAAGAACTCATGAAGAAGCAAATAGGAGACTTTCTACTAAGTTCAATATGGAATACCTAGGTATAATGCAATACTTCTTAGGCATGGAGGTGTGGAAGAGTGCATATAGAATTTTCCTTGGTAAAGGAAAGTATACAATGGAGATTCTGAAGAGATTCAGAATGTTGGACTGCAAGGCGGTAGACACACCTATGGCATCAAACTTGAAGATTACGTGTGATGATTATTCATATTGAATTGATTCCAAGATGTATCGTCAGATTATTGGATTTGATGTACCTGGTGAATACGAGACCATACATATGCTTTGCTATGAAAACCCTGAGGCAGTTCTTAACGGATCCGAGACATGTTCACCTGGTTGTTGTAAATCATGTATTGAGGTACCTAAAGGGTTCAGTAGATTATGGGCTCAAGTATGTTGTGAATCATAAGATTAACCTCCATGGTTATGTTGATTCGTATTGGGTAGGTAGTGCCACTGATAGGAAGAGCACCTCAGGAAACTGCTTCAGTTTGAGATCTAGCATGATCTCCTGGTTTAGCAGGAAGAAATATTGCGTGGCACTAAGTACAACCGAGGAAGAGTATGTTGTCACATGTCAAGGAAGAGTATGTTCTCGCTGAGCACCCCATTCTTTTGCATCGATTGCATTGGTCTGTTTATGTATGAGCCACAAAATTCATATGCTTTTATATATTTGGCCATAGAAACTAGAGTTTTTTGAGATTAGTCTTATTTTTGCATATAAGCTTTAGAAACTGTTTCAATTCTATTTTACACCTTGGCTCAACATCATATATTTTGTGTAAGGATCTTATTTTCATTTTTAAATTTTTTACCAATATCATAAATTTAATTTGAGCTAGTGACTCTAAATTTAAAGTTTATTTATTTATTTTTATTTAATTATATTTGACTTGAATACCATTTAAAAAAAAAAAAAAAACATAAACATTTTTTCTTACAAAATAATCATTTCAACCATACACATATGTATACATAAATTCACATTATATATTTTATATATTTAAAATGATAACTTTATAACAAGAAATAAAGTATATAGGTAATATAGGTTTTATAGTACTTATCTCTTTACAATATTTTATGGTCTCTCGAGAGGTGACTTAATTAACTAATGCATAGACAAGAGCCTTGAATCATCGTCTAGCGGTTTCCATCGAGAAAGTGTCTATAATTGGATAATCATGAAACGGTATCCATCCAAAATATAGCCTTGGCCACTTGTATTGCTTTCTTTTCACCCCAATCCATCTTCCTTTTTCACCCCCATTTCATTGCAAGCCAATTTCCACAGTGTAATGAAATAGAAAATGAAGAGTTACTTTACAAAAAAATTTCGTTTTACGTCATAACTTTTTGGTTCTTATTACATAACTTTTCTTTAATACATAATTACAAGAATTCATTCACTTTGACTCTCTTTTATTTTGAATTCTCTTTTCGATTACATGGGAAAGTTCGTTCATGGTGGAAAATTATTAGATAAATGGTTGATAATATTCTATTTAAGTGAAGTATTGTTATATTCTATTCATAAGAATATATTATTAAAAAATTTATATTATAGAAATGTAGACATTATTGTAAGAATGAAGGTTTATTTTATACGTCTAGGAATTAGAGGAAATTTGAGGTCTAAAACAGGTCTTATAAACAAAACAATAAGATAATAGTTAATATAATAAAATATTATTTGTGAGTTTTGGAAGAAGAGATAAAAAATATTATTTTTCTTTGTATTTTCAACATATATCTACGTTGTTTTTTGCAAACTTCGAACAAGAGCACTCGTTGGATGTGAAATTCAATTCCAAAGTAACATGTTAATTCAAAAGTGACATGTTTTTTAAATATATTTCTCATGTTTCATGGGGTGGGGTCCATCAAAAGTATGTTGTGCGGTACTCGTTGGATGTGGAATCCAGTGCTCCTCAAATTTGAGTAAAACCGAAGGGATATATGTTGAAAATATGAAGAAGAAAATTAGTTTTTTATTACAAATATGTCAAGTCAAACATTACGGGTGCCTCTTTTTTTAAAATTCTATTGGTTGGATCTTTTTTTTTATGAAAACCATGTTAGTTAGATCTTTTTCTTATGAGTCCCAATTTAGACCCCAAATTTCCTCTAATGGGTTAAAAAGATTTTCTTAAATTATGTCTTACTATTTTTTAGGTTAGTTTATGGACATCTGCACAAACTGGAAATGTGTTACCATGATTTTTAGACAAAACTAAATAGAAAAACGAGCAATTTAAAGGCATACTAACACAAGGTCATTATGATGCTAAACCACGAAGGAGACATGTTGGAGATGGAATTCCAAATGTATATATCAAAACTTTAAGTAATGTTTGGAATATTTTAAACTCTTCTTACGACCCTAATCACAGGATGATTTTGGACGACCTGGAATAAAAACATGTTTGTAATGATGAAGGGAGATATGTAACTTCAAAGAGCTATAATTGTGATGATGAGAATGAAATATACTTGTTAGATCAATTGTGGTAATTTTTGTTGTCTTAACGATGTTAACAATGTAAGATCTATTGTGAAAAATGTCAAATTAGTTTGTTGAATAGCATGCTACAATTTTTTATCTCCATATTCTTCTCTATGTGGCATTGTTATGTAGTTGTTTTCTATTCTTTGAAGGGTATTTTTAGTGATTTGTTAGGAACATTTTAAGTTTTTAATAGTATGTTGCTAAATTGAATTGAAAACTTATAGATTGGGGTTTTTGAAATTAGAAAAAATAAATTCTAAAAATGTTAATCTCGGTTTTCAAAATTGCAAAACATAATTCAAAACATTGCAATATTGGGTGAAAAACCGCTGAAATTTCTGAAAGTGTCAATATTAGGAGCAAAAAGTGTCAATTTTAAACTCAAAAATGCAATTTTCAAACATTTTATTGCATTTTTGAATTCCATATTGGAACTTTTTAAACTCTATAAATATTTCTTTTTTAATTTAGAAAGTGTTTTTGACCTGTTTTCAAAGGGGCTTGGATTGAAATATGTCTAGATTTAATGAAATGGCATTGTTGGCTCATTTTCATGTTATTTTTGTGCATATTCTACACCTCTTTCTTCCAATTTGTACCCATCATGTAGAAGTGTTATGTTCATGTTTTAGAAGGGATGAAATGTAAAATCAGATTGCTTACCATACATGTTCTTGGTGTTTTCTTTTTTCTTCCCTAATGTATTAATGCTTTGTCTAGTGATTCAGATGATTTTAGGGGCGAATTATAGCCCATGTACGAATTTCGAGGGGAAAGAAAAAAAACTTGTGCAAATTTTAAAAATTAATTTTTTTTTTGAAATTATAGAAACTATCCCACCATTTATTATTACCACAATGAATCAAAGTCATTTAGCCAACCAGTGAGGGACCTCAGAGTAGGAAAAATATATTTTAGCCTAGTGAAACATGGCTGAAATAGTGAGTTCACCCCCATAATTCTTGTAATGGAGGCTAGTTTCTATTGGTTCGCCCTAGTTTTTCATTCATGGAGGAATTAACTGTTTCGTTTACCCCTATTTTTCATTCATGGAGGTGATTACATGTTTGTTCTGGCTTGTTTATGGAACATAATGAAACAAATGATTAGTTAACCCCAGATTTGAGGTTGTGGCCCTTATGGGTTGAATTCATCCCCCCAAATTCAAATTTATCACTTTTGTCCATGGAACTAGAATTTCACCAATAGAGGTTTGGTTTCGATGGTGTTTTTGACCACTATAAGGAAATGAGAATCTATTTATCCCTATACTCAAGGTTGTGGCCCTTATGGGTTGAATTTGTCCCTAAAAACTTCACATTTATACTTTCATGTCCCAAATTGTCTATGGAATTTCACTAATGGAGGTTTCGATGCTATTTTTGACCTCCACAATTTGTGGAAAATGATAATATCGAGGGTTTTAGCTCCCAAATTTGTCAAGTGAAGGTGTTTTAAATTACAAAATGGTCCATAAAGGGAAAAAAATCAATGATAAAGTAATATGGGGACATTTTTTTCTCTATATAATGCTGGAAGAGTCAGGACTCAACAATTCATCCAAACTATTTATTTGCATGAATCTTGATTTGTTGAGTGGAAAGCAGTTCAATAGTGGAGTGGAAATTAGTTTGATAGTGGAGTGGAAAGAAGCTCAACAATTTCTGAGTGGAAATCTATGCATTTGTTTTCGTTCAAGGTCCCTTGGGGGTTGTAGTCTTTATAGAGGTTAGTTTCTATAACACATATATCTCAACAGTGGTTTTAGTCTCTATCCCTTTGCATATGTATAAGGCCATTCACTCTATTTATTGACATATAGTCCTCTATTTCTTTAGCCATATTTTGTGCACATGGATGTTTTTTCCAGTGAGAACACTACATTTTCAAATTATGCTACTATTGGGTCTCTGTCTACATGGGTTTTGTTGTAATGGCCATTGGGTTCCTTCCAACTAGATTGAGCTTGTTTTGTGCATATAACTCAATCTACTTCTTTCCCTTGTGAGCTCGAGTCCTATTGAGTTGTTATAACTGTGACATGAATGGAAAACTACTCAGTGGAGAATGTGGAGGAGGACGATAGATATGAATGTTATCTTAAATATCCTCATTGTCAATCTCCTCCCTATACACATCTTTCGGCTCCCCTAGATCATTTAAACATGCACAAAAAAGATGGGGCATATGTGGTAGGTGATCATCACTACCACTTTAGCTTGAGATTCCTCTAGCACTTTATGTTTCTTTTTTTTCCCTAGTCCCTCTACTATATACTTGGTTTCCACTACATTGTAACTTATAGAATTATCGTGATCTTTCTATTGTTATTACCCTAAAGAAGAAGGGCCTACTTGCATTTCCTCGTTCTTAAAAACAACTCTTAGAGACATGTAGAATACGTTCCTGAGGATAATGAATAATATGAACAATCAATGTATGGGTATTGGTCATTTTAAATGTTTGATATGCATGTGAATTATCCTCGATAGTTCCCAATTTGTTCTTTCTTCCAAAATCTGGAAGGTCCTAGAAAAAAGAATCTGATAGAGTCAATTGTTAGGATGACTCAATAGGAAAAACAGTTAGATTTCATTAGAAGACAATTTTAGTAGGTCATTCAGAGCTGGATGGTGGAAATTGGATTAATGGGTAATGACTAAACCATTTTATACATTTTCATTGATTTGTATTTCATAATATCAATCACTTGTCTCAAACAATCTTTGAAGTCTTTCCCTAAGAATGCAGTTGAGTTGGTTTTAGGTTGTGCTTACACTTCCATAAGTGACAACGACTACAAAAGTTGGAACAATGTCTCTGTAGGATTTGAATTAGAATTCAAGCTAACCTTGATCTCTTTCCTCTTGTTTTTCCTTGTATATTTGGTCACTACTTATTTGTACCAAGGGTTTTGAGGGGATGAAAGACCTCTAGAATTATATAGTTTACCACTATTGTCATCCATGACTTTGTAACACCCATTCATAAAAAGATTCCTTATCTAAAATGACCATTTTAAAGTAAAAATTGACTTTAAAATCTTATGAGTTTGATGGGATCAAACCCCTGTGGATGCATGCAAGTATTGTCTCATGACATTCTAAACCATAACTTTCCTAAGGATAAATTCAATAATTCCTATGGAATCCTCATAATCTATTGGTGATATTGAATATCCAATAATTTCATTTGGTGATGATACATCATTGAACACTATTATTAGGTAGTCCTCGTGGGTCCTCCATGGATCATACTCAGTAATCTATATCACATTTGTTGGCTATTATTTACTCAAGCTTGTCAAATTCTTCAACATCTACCCTCATTCAAGACCATGTCCCACTTTCACCCTTATAACATTTATGTAGAAATATGATCACTACTACATACATATTTAGTGAGAATAAAACCATGTGTTCTCCAATCTCCTAAAATTCTAGAACATGAGGCTAACACTTTGATATATAATCTAGAAATTATTTCAGTTGAGGATACTTCTGTAGTACATATTGACTAGATTGGTTGACATCTCTGTTATTTTTTTGTTATGTGGAGATAAACCCTTATGGGCCATCTCCCTTTTATATATAATTGTATCCATGGCTTGAATAATACAAATAAATCGACTTGGACCATGATCAAGACTGTACAAAATTGTAGTCCACATGAGAGCACAAAATCTTGCTTCACTTCCTACCATTTATGAATTCTCTAATAGAATTTATTTGGAGCATTTAGAGACTAACTCATTACGATATTTGTATGTTGTAGATAATTAACAACTCATTGCACTATAAAATATGACTAGATGTGTCTACCTCCTTTGGAGCTTGAAAAAGAGGCAAAAGTTGTGGTATTCATTAAACAAGTTTCCCAATTTCCTGATATACAAATTCTTTAATATCTTGTGAGTAAACCTATGAACCAAGAGTTGCTTGTACATAAAAAAATTTCAAATTATCACTTAGAATGACAGGTCCCTTGAGCTTCAAATATTCCATAGAGGCATTCTTGAACACCCAAATAGTGAAATCCATAATATAATAAATAGGTGAATGTAATAAATTCTAGTCATGAAACCAATAGAGGGTATACAGAGATACTATTTACATGATAATAATTTACCTTTGCAACAATTCACTCTAGCTTTACAACTATTTGTGATTCTGTCGTTCTAAACACTCTTGTTGTTATATACCCGACTCTAACAGAATGCTAGAGAACCAGAGAGATAATCTGGTAGGTTGAGTTACCATATGGCATAATGCCATTTTTTAAATTACTTGAGGATGGTGTAGAATTTTGATACCCCAAATCACCCACTAGTTGTTTCTTTTGAACATTACTATTGTTGAATGATGTCATAAGGTAAAGAATTTGGGCTTAGGGTTTTAATTATGCCTAAAGATTAAAAAAGGACCGTTGTTTGTGGTTAAATATAGACTTTATTAGGTTTTATAAATCTAAACAAAGAAAACTTCAACTTGGTACAAGTTTTGAGAAAATTAGGGTAACAATTGGCCTTGGTAAAACCGTTTATCTACAGGAGAAGCAATGCAATGATTTGGGTAAGGGGGGTTTGAGCTACAACTTGATATCATCTATAAGATGCTTTTTTGTCTTGGAAACTCTTAGGTCAACTTCCAGTATAATTATAGATATATATTTTTCCACCAGTATTTCTTATGGAGAATCATATAGATATTGTTTTTTACTGTTGGATAAATATTATACTACTGGTCCCTCTTTTGAAGACTTAGATGAAGCTTGGTTATCATTGTCATGTGTAAAAAATTAGATTCCTTCTTGCAACACAATGGGGACTCTTATTTCAATTATTGTTTTCTATGGTGATAGCATCATTTAATTTGCATTCTAGAGAATTCTATGATAGTAGGTATATGTCATATTTCATCAATCACACCTTCTAGTCCCACCTTTTGGATGGTGTGATGAATCTAGTGAAATATAAACACCCAATCTCTAGGACGACAAAGCATATCAAGTTTGAATTTTGATTTTGAACTTGTCACAAACATAATGGTCAATTCAACTCACATGACCTCAAGAGTGTAAATAGGACATGTCACTATCCAATCTTGCTTATAAAAGGACCTTTTGAGGTTTCAAACAACCATGATTTGATTTTGCATTATTAATAATGTTTGGACATTAGGTATTTCTTGTTATTATCTATCACCAGACCCACCCACTAGTACCACCTTTCTGGATAATTCTATGATTCTAGAAAGCATGTTGGCAGGTAGTTTTGGAGATAATTAGTTGCGCAGTACCAAAGTTGTTGCACAAGGACAAAGTTGTTGCACAAGGAGGAAGATGGCACACAAGAATGGGTAAACTCGTCTGGGTCTGTGCTCATGGATATTTCTGCATTAAGGGTGTCGACAGAGAGTGAAACCTTGTTGATGGATCTATTTCAACA
This sequence comes from Pseudotsuga menziesii, assembly GCA_001517045.1. Taxonomy (NCBI): domain Eukaryota; kingdom Viridiplantae; phylum Streptophyta; class Pinopsida; order Pinales; family Pinaceae; genus Pseudotsuga; species Pseudotsuga menziesii. The sequence goes on along the minus strand of LPNX010810361.1, from coordinate 127,196 downwards.
AATGGTTTTGTTTCTAGGACCTTAGTGCAAAGGAGAAGGAGGACATGTTGTGGCATCCGACGAGACCGGAGATCCAAGATTGGTTTGACCAAAAGGCATGAGAATTTGCTGTGAAAGAGAATTAGAACCCTCTATTAATGACATAGAAGTGGATGGAAAGATACATGTACTCTGATATAATAAGTAGTTCTTTTTTGAGTTCCTGATAATCTTGTACGAGTGGTTGGCATAGTTGACCTATCAGAAGACAATTTTCAAGGAGCTAAACCAACTTGTTGGACCCCAGAATTGATATAGCAGCTGCATGAGGTAGACAAAAAAGCTTCAAGGGATGTCAAAGTGTGGCTTGATATCATATTAGAGGGATACATCACTGAGTTCATGGTCGATATAGTCAAATCTTACAGCAACACCGAGAGATAATTATTAAAAGGACTAATAGGTAGGTTTCTATTATATTTCCAATTGTCAAATAAGACGCTCATCTGCAAAGAGGGAATATTAAAAATCAAATCCGACAACTATAGAATTGGTGTGGAGAGACTAGAGGTATCGCACAGACAAGGGTTGGATGGAAGTTATGACAAGGCTGTGAGGGAAGCTGAGTAAGGAAGTGGTGGTACTCGAGGTGGATAAAGGTTTTGGTGAGAGAAAAGGTAGAGGATAGGAGAGAATCCTCTTGCGACCAAGACACAAGGCCCCAAGAGAGAATCAAAAGGGACGAAGTGACCCTACAATGACGAATCAGATGACTAGTCTATGCCCAAGCCCGAGGAAAGACCAACTGAGACCAACAACGTACCCACACCTTTGTGCACTGTGCTGCACTTAGGGAGGAAGACTAAATCGACACCAAATTGTCCAACGCATCATTAACACTCTAAGAGTAGCTGATCAGCAATTGTAGGAGGAAGGAATAGGATGGAAAACGATGATGCAAAGTTACCTTTGTTTCAAGGAAATGAGACTGAGGATCCCAGGCAACACTGGTTTTTATGTGAAGCAGCCTGGAATGTCAAGCAAGTCCTAGATGATGATGTTAAGAAGGGTCATTTGGAAACAACCTTTCAAGTTTGTGCATTGGACTGGTACAGGATGTTTACACAATCTCATACAGGGAATCTGATGAAGACTCTGGTGGAGATAATAAAATGATTGATTGAGAAGTTCATAAAGCCCAAGTATGAACCACAATATATCATATAGTTGAAGGAGATCAAGAAATATCCAAATGAGACTATTTGGGATTTTGATCAACGATTCAGGACACTAATGGATAAATTCATCTTTGGAATGAGAAATGTACAACACAAGGAATGGTTGATCACGATGTTAGTACCGCATATCAAGATACCTTTGATGATGAAAAATATCCTGACTTAGATCAAGGATCTGGAGATCATGATGAAGTTCGAAGATTCACTTGTTGGTGAGACTATATTTGGAATGAATTAGATTCAATCCCAATCAGTGAACTTGACAATCCAATTGCAATACATGGATAAGGGAAGGGAGCACTACGAAGAAATATGATGTACTCAATGTCACGCAGAAGGACATCATAAGGATCAATTCCTAGGCTTCTGAAATTATATATTATCAGGAGCCCCGAATGTGTTGAGTCATGGTGGTATTCCATGGTGTCATATATTCCAAGTTCATGGGCATCGACATGAAGACTATGTGTTTATGCAGAACATGGTCACAAAGCCAACGAATCTATATTGTACATTTTGTCGATCTGTTGGGAATGAAGATAAGGACTGCTGAGCATATGATTTTCTTTAGGAGAGGACAATGGATGCAATGTACTATGTGAAGGGAGAATACCATCAAATGGTACATCCATAGTAGCAATTGTGAGGCCTAGGACGGGTGACCACACCTCGCAGACAAAGTTTGTACCGTAGACGCAACCATAGTTTATTCCACAACCACAGTTTGATCCTCCGCCACCGTAGTGCAACTAGATGTAGTATGCTCTACAACAGCCGTAGTATACTCAAGAACCATACACTAAACCATAGTATATGCAACTATAGCCAAATACCCCACCACAACATTAGTTTAATCAACCACAATATCAACAGCAAGGAGGATTTCATGGAGGATTATGACGAAGGTGGAGTCTTTGGTTGAGGAGGGGGATAAGGTCGCAGAACTGTGCAATCTTATAATTGTAGAGTACTGGGCAATTATTGGAGAGATTTATTGAACCTACACACACAATGTACTTATTTTATCGTTGCGGATCATATTGTTGAGAACTTTCCGCAATTTATCGTGAAGTGGTGAGCAAGGGACATTCCGCAGTTGCAGAACCAAAACCAAAACTAGAATCAAAATCAAAACCAAAATGCAAATCAAAACATGAACCAACCAGTGAATCCTCCACCAAACCAGAGCCAAGGACCAACAATTGCGACGATCTCAGTAGAACTCAGAATGAAGGATGTTGATGTTGTTGTCATTACCCATGGTGGTACGACGATAGAAGATGATGGCCCGATTCCACAAATTGGTTGGATGGAAAAAAGAAACTACAATTTTATTGTCAAAACTCAAAGGGACACATTCTTTGAATTATGTGATGCGATAAGAAGAGATCTGGGTAAGTTTCCTATTTATGAAAAGACACCTATTTTTTATTCAACTTTGGTAGTAGGACCATCACGACAGCAGGGTACCTTGCATAATTTCCTTGAAAGTTATCTGCTACTGGAAAAAGATACTGATGTGCTTGCTAAGAACATGATTCTGTTTCATCGACCAAACAAGGAATGGAAGGAATCCGCTGTGAATTCCTTGCAGAAGAAAAATACAGGGAAATATATGAGAATGAATCTTGATATTGGGGATTATGAGGTAGATTTAGTCATTCTAGATTTAGGCTCGGATGTCAACATTCTGAAAAAATAGACATGGAAAAATATGGGGAAACCATAGTTGGTTTGGACACCTATGCAGCTGTGACTGGATAACCATGCCAAAGTTACACCAATTGGGCGATTTTCGCATCTTGTAGTGGAAGTTGAAGGAATGAATACTTATGTAGAATTTGATGTTATTGATGTTGTTGATGGCAGAGGTTTGCATCCCACGCTGCTGGGGATTCGATGGGCCAATGATAGCTTGGAAGTGATTATTTTCAAGAACTGTGTGATGACATTTAAGAACCACAATATCAAATTCATAGCCCTAATGGATCCAATGAAGGAAGAAGGTATGTCAAACTAGTTAAGGAAGAAGCTATATGAGGATGGAATCATGCGTATAACATCTCAAAAGATTACATCCACCCAAATGTCGACGATGAGCTAGGTTGGCGCATCTCTAGCTCTGCATCTTTGGATTCTGATGATGCTTTGGAGAATTGGTAGAATCGAATGCATGAAGTATCAATTCAGAAGTGTGGCCTGATTACTCAGTTGTTGTGTCGAGTCGCAATAGAGTTTGTTGAGTTGCCAACTTATGAAGAGATGCCCGAGTTATCTAAATTTATTGTTAACTTTGAAGATAGGATGTCAACACCACATATATTGTTGGTGTTGGATGAATCATTGAAGGCTACTCCAACAAGTTGGTGGGTGACACATAATAAATCAATCAAAGGGTGGCTGCAGTGTCGAATATTGATGGAGGTTCACTTTCGTGGAAAAAAATAGTACCAAGCAGAGAAGTATGATGGATGGAATGATCCCAGTGGTCATTTTCTTGCATGTCAAACCATGTGGGTATTCATACCCAAGGATGAATGGGTACATGATTTTGGAAACACACTAGATGAAATGCCATGAGAGTGGTATGTATCATTTGAGTTACACAGAGAGATAGTGACATCAGAGGAGTTGTCCATCTGTTTCAATCATACCTTTAGTTTTGCAGATGCAGATACATAGATTCATAGTGCATTGCAGGGTATCCATGACATTGTCCTAAAGGTAGTGCCAGTCACATACCCAGTGGATCCGCATGAGGCACATGTAATGAAATCGATGATGGAGCGCTATAATGTGGCAGGAGGGCCTGATAATGGCGATGATCGAAGGAACATCAAAATTCCATAGACCGAAGGACGTGGGGATATCATGGAACTTGAGATACTGATAGATAAAGTTAATCAACCACTGAATATTCGAAAGGTCAACATCGAGACAAAAGAGAAACCAAAGTTCATGAATATTGGGGACTATTGGGACGAAGAAGCAATGGCGAAGATCACTGATCTGTTGCATGAATTTCAAGATTTGTTTGCACAAAATGTTCTGAAATGAAGAGGATACTAGGATATTTGGGAGAGATGAAGATCCCATTGAAACCAGATGTGAAGCCTATGAAGAAACGACAATATTTCTTGAATCCTTGATACAAAGAAAGTGTCAAAGCTAAGCTCCTATGAATGTGAAGCAAATCATAGCAACGTTGGGCCATATGGGATACTATCACAAGTTAATTTGAGGATATTCCATGATAACAACAACCATATAAAAGCTGTTGAAAAAGGATGCCCAGTTTGAATGGAACCATGACTGTCAAGGAAACTTGGACACATTGAAGATGAAGATGGATACAACACCAATTTTGGGTTTTCCATATTGGATGAAGGAGTTCCATGTTCATGTTCATGTGTCATCAATTCCACTAGGAGTGGTGTTGGTGCAACTAGGATAAGGAGATATCGATCACCCGATTGCATTTTCTAGTCGCAAGTTATCATCTCCATAAAAGAATTATACCACAAAATAGAGAGAGGGATTGGAAATGACTTACGTGTTGCAAAAATTTTGACACTATTTGTTGGGAGGCCATTTCAAAATGTTCACCGATGAATATGCTTTGAAATACCTGGTGAATAATCCTGTGTTGTGGGGGAAGATATGTCATTGGCTACTCCTCTTCCAATAGTTATATTTAAAGATAACTATGAAGCCAGGTCGCTTGAATGCAGGCCCAAACCATTTGTCACAAATTGAGACAAGCAATGAACTGACAAATATTGAGGATAGGTTAATGGACGCGCACATATTCAGAGTTGTAATGGTTGATGATTACTATGAGAAAATAGTTTAGTTTTTGGAGAAAAGAACAACAACCAAAGGGATCATTACAAATCAGAACAATCATTTGGTTGTTTGAGCCGTATATTTCTAGTTGATTGCTGGAGAGCTCTATAAGATGGGGCCTGAAGAGATCTTACGATGATGTGTCCTACTGCATGAACAGGAAAGGGTCTTGGAGGAAGCACATGCACGAGTTGCAAGTGGAATCTACGGAGGTTGTGCTACTTCCAAAAAGGTAATCTGCGCAAGGATTTGGTGGCCAACTCTCAACAGGGATGTGGAGGACTATGCGAGGACTTGCGACACTTGTCAAAGGACTGGGAAGCCATCACGGATGGATGAGATGCTACTAGTACTACATGTTACATTGCATCCATTTGAAAAATGGGAAGTGGATTTTGTGGGACCAATCAACCCACCAGGGAATAGGACTGGTGCACGATGTATCATAACAATGACGAACTATTTGAGAAGATGGGAGGAGGATTCAATAGTTGTTGATTGTGCCACTACGATGACAACAAGGTTCATGTTTGACAATGTTGTTACTCACTTTGGTTGTCCAAAGATATTGATGAGTGATAAGGGGAGCCACTTCATCAATCAAACTGTTAGTGTGCTAACAAAGGAAATTTAGATACAACATAAAAAGAGTACCCACTATCATCCACATGCAAATGGGACATTTGAAGCATTTAATAAGGTGTTGGAGCATACATGCATGCATATTTGGAACACAAACCGTGATGATTGATATCTAAATATTCTTGCAGTATTATGGGTGTATCGAACTACCTGCAAAAGGTTCACAGGGAAGGCACCATTCAAGTTGGTGTATGTAAAGGAGGCATTCATGCTGATGGAGTACATTGTTTTGATTTTGTGCATTGCAACAGCGAAAGGAAATGATGATGAAGGAGCTTTGGAAGAATGCTTAGCTCAGTTGGTGCAGCTAATGGAAGACCTCATTGTTGCAGGATTTCACAAGCGCATTGAGAAGGATTGACAGAAATCCTGGCCCAATTGACATATCAAGAACAACCATTTTCAGCAAGGAGACCCAGTGTTGTTGTACGACAGCAAGTTCCATAAACATCTAGGTAAGTTTAAAATGCATTTGTTAGGTGCTTACATTATCAATTTCATCATTGAGGGAGGTGTAGTACAGTTGCAACAACTAGAGGGTACAATGTTGTTGAATTTAGTGAAATGTAGTTGGATGAAGACCTATAGGATGGGCCCAATGCTACGAGATGCTTGAGGTATTGCGCAATTTTTTTTTTACATGATATGGTACTTAAGAGGATGGTGCACCAGGAGCAAGGGGTTACGCTAGTAGAAACATCAATGCCACATTTAGGGAACCATGCCGTGATCTCCATAGGGACTTGATATAGTCAAATCAACACTAAATGCACTAGTTAAGTTAGTTAACTGACAACTATCTTGGATGAGACGCACATTAATGACGGATTCGATGATTTAATTGGTAGGATCGGTGGTGAATTTGGGGAATGAATGAAGGATTTAGTTTTCATGATTGGGAAATCACTCACACAGTCGATCCCACGCTATAATAAGTGGTGGATTGTGGGTTGAAGAAACCATTGTGAAAAATTGAATTGTTGAGAGTGAACTACAGAGATTGAAGCATAGATTTCAGTTGTAGAGTTGTGAGTGAGTTGCAGGTGAAGTTAGATAGAGTTACAAAGATATTGTGACTAATGAAGAGGGTAGCGCCATAAGATATTTCTAGTGAGATTGTTGAGGATTCACCAGTCATCGACGCCTAGATTGAAGAAGAAGTAGAAAGTATGTCGGTGGGCTTGTTTCCAGTCACCAGAAAGAAGAGAGGGGAAAATTGGCCCAGGTCTATGCAGCAGAAAAAGAGAAACACAAGGAGTTCTACGAGAGAAGACATAGAGAAAGTTGAGGCCTCCACAACAAGGGTAGGGGTGATAGCCGTAGACATCCCTGGGTATGTTCTACTGCTAAGAGCTGATGCCAAGGAACAGAAGCCCACCAATAATCATAGATACCCCACCAATATGGCCGCAATTATGAAAGGGATGAAATGCACCTTTGACATCATGTCGTTTCTAGTTAATATGAAGTACAAGGACCACGATATGCTCACCTCCATTGACTGTACTGTAGATCCATTCAAAAACAAAAATGGACTAGAGGAGGATCCCATGGTGCACACCTTGCATGAACAAGCATTGGGATAGGAAAAGTCCAGGCTTTTAGGCCTGATTCACATGCCCCATTTTGGGCAACTCACAAAAGAAATTCAATGTGCCAAGAAATTGTTGGATTTCTTTCACACAAGATACCTGTGACTGGATCGATAGGTGCCAGTCACCATTGAATTGATCTCACAAATCATGGGGATGACCAAGGAGGGGTCCCACCCATCACAATACTTTAGAGGAAAGGACAACGACAAAATATTAGCGGTGAGGATGAAGAATAAGTATGACTTGGAGCACGATGGGCGCTTATAAAAGGTGGACAACATCAATGAGAGACTTGTGCACATTTATGCCAGGATTCTTGCCATCAAAGTAGTTCAAAAGAATTTTCCAAACCACTACACTCAGGGGTGGTTTCCTACACTGAGTAATGTGCTACAGGGGTGCAAATGAACTGGTCAATTTTTCTTTTGAACCAGTTGATGAAGGAAGCAATGATCATGCAGGTAGGAAAACACACATTCACGTATAGATGGTTTCTCATCTTGATTGTACTCATTGCATGGATGGAGCTAGAGGACTACCAAGGGATGGACGTCACAAATTCCCATGTCTATAGGGATGCACGATACCAAAACCTATGGTATATGAACCAAGAAGACAAACTAAAAAACTGCACAATACAGTTTTGGTTGTGTTGGGAAGCCTTATAGGCAGCAGCCGTGAAGGTTCTGTGAATTACATAGGTAGTGGTGATAAAGTATAAGAGAGTTGTTAGATTTGTTATTGGGTAGCATTCTATCTATATACAAGTGCGTCGAGACACTCAGAAGCAATGGATGGTGACACAAAACAAGTTGGTCTAGGAGGAATTGGACGCCATAGTGGATGAGTGGTTGATAGACTAGAAAGCATCAGTAAGTGTAGAGGAACTATCAGATGATGAGGAAGGTCCCCTAGTATATGGGCCTGTAGAACCGACATTGATGCATGACAGAGATCGTGAGTCATGATAGGAATCATTGAGGACTTCAACAGATTCTGAGGCAGAGTTCCTATATGAGGAGATGAGAATGAAAAAAAGGAATGAAGACGGTGAAGCCATCAGAACAACTCCAATGGTTGATTCACAGGTCGACCACATTCTTGCGGCTATCACCACACCGACTATTGTGATTGAAGAGAAGTTGAAGAAACATATGACTGATGGTTTTGGAGAGGTAAACAATAGCCTCAGTTCTTTAACTAATGCAATTTTGAAAAGAGTGTATGAGGAAAACATTTTCCATAAGGCTAGAGAGATTAGTATCGGGAAGAGGATTAGGAATGTTCATATTCCTCTGCATGTGATCGAGACAAGAAGTGAGGATGTCAACACCTCACTCCAGTAGTTTCAAGAAATATCCTTGGATCTTAATGTAATGTCAACTCAGATATTGGTCCAATTGTAGAGAGTGGTGGGTCAAGAGTTGGTCTCCCAAGAATAGATCATCAGTGATCACCTCTTGAGGTCGTAGGAGTAGGAGGAAGCAACAAGGAATGATATCATGGAATTGAAGAAGGAGCAGGATTTACTAATTGTTGAAAAGGAACAACTATGTGATGACCAGGAAAAAATGGAGAAATCAATTTTTGATGCTTACTAAGAAGGCCCAGTTTAAGAAGAGGACCTGGATGCACCATCCAAAGTGTAGAAGCTAGGCCACATTGTTGTCGACTTTAAGAATGACATCGTGAGCTTGGAGGTAATGTTGAAGCCCAGTACTTCCCCTGAGGTAGTTGACTCACGTAAAAGCACCATCGAATATGCAACAATGCAACTTGAGGATTTGGAAAAAGAAGATAACTCCATTACAGATGCCACGATGCAATTTTGGAGAAGCGTGGTCCAGGACGAGCAATTGGATCAACTGAACATGCAACCGCGGGAAACTAAAGGGAAGTTAGCTACACTGAGGGAATTGCTTCGACCAATGAATCTAGTGTTGTAGGTAACAAAAGAAGTGGAGTTGAAGGCTCTGCAAGAGTGTGTCAACAAGGCCATGGAAAGGAAAGAGTGTTGAAAAACGCAGCTGGACTAATTCAAGGATATCGGTGCACAATTGGTGCTTAAAGCAGTAGATGCACTTAAGATAGTGAAGGACAGTAGGAAGGAATTCATCTCCAAGATCATGGATTGTCCGTCCAAGAAGCATGTGGAAAATTGTGTAGACATTAGTGACAGAGTGAAGATTCAGGTAGGAAGTCAAGCAACAGTATGAGGGTTTCAAGATGAAGATGACTAATTACACTACTTCTAGCTGACGTGGCTTGAGGGAAAACCACAATATTGTGTTAGGGGCATGTTGGAAGGAAGTTTTGGATATAATTAGTTGTGCAGTACCAAATTTGTTGCACAAGGTCAAAGTTGTTGTGCAAGGAGGAAGATGACACGCAAGGAAGATTAGTCATGTTTTTTATATTATTCTCATATTTTGTAGATTTGGGTTATAGTTTTGTATATTTTTTTCCAAGTAGTTAGAAAGTTGACTTAAGCGAACCACATTGTAAAAGGCGTAATCCTATAAATAGATTTAGGATTTTAAAGTTGAGGATCTTCTTGATGGTTTGTAGATCAGTCTTGTGTTTTGATCTTTCAAACATGTGTGATCCCTCTTTGAAACAAGATCGAACTTGAGGAACTATTTTGTGAAACTGTGTTTTGATGCGAAGTTAATATAAGACGACAGAGATTTGAGCTAAACATGGTGTATTTTTACTTCTTCTTGTTATCCTATTTTCTTGCGATGCGATATGGATGAATACTGCAATATGATATCTATTTTTGAATGATGCGATGCTTTCATGTCTTGAATAATGTTATGATGGTAGATATGTTTATGCATCCACTCTTATGCTGCAATCTATATATGTTGGTATGATATGAATAATGATAATATAGATTTATGATGTATGAATCAATGCTTCATCTGTGAATTAATGCTTCGATAGTAGAATAGTAGATGCATAAAACCCTCCTTCTTACTATGGAAACATGGTTCTGATAGTCCTCACTTGAACATCTCATGTGATACCTCATCTTTTGTGTAGGTGTTGCTAGATGGGGTAAAAACCAACTGGTCTGATTCTCAGGGAGATCATTGCGTTAAGGGTGTCGATAGAGAGTGAACCCCTATTGAAGGATCTGTGTAAACAAATCAACAAAATCCAATCACTAGAATGATGAAGCATATCAAGTTTGAACTGGTCACAACCATAATGGAAAATTCGACTCACGCAGACTTTAGAGTGTAAACAGGACTTGCCCCTGTCCAATATTGCTTATAAAAATGCATTTTAACATTCCTGGACTATTCTGATTCCTTTCCTATATCTTCCCTTAGGTTTGTTTTGGTGCACAGAGATCCATAAAAACATGCCTAGAATGAGAGTTTTCTCACTAATCATGTCAAGAGTTTACATCCAATTCTTTGGATCCAAAATCTGATCAAAATCAAACATCAATAAAAATTTCCTCAATACTCCAACACAATTCAATTCACAGGATGCTGGAAATGGCTAATGGAATTTTATCCTAGTCAAAATTGCAAGGACTTTTGAGGAGGATCATGCTTTCTATAAATTAGGCATCATATTATTTTGTGCTAAAATGTGAACGTTTCCGCCACTATGTCATGTTTAGTTTGTTGATCAAAACTAGGAGGGCTATATTTTTATATGTAATCTACAAAAAAGAGTGCACACTGATGAATATGTTGCAAAAACTTGGTTGACTATATTCCTCATCATCTGTTACCTATGCAACTACTCCATCAAAGTCGAGGAATCTGTGTGATTTCTCATTTGTGTTTCAAATCATTTTTACCCAATTCATGCTTACATTTGAAGGATTAGGAGCTTGGGTTATATATTTGACATTAGCTTTTGTTAGTTAATCATGAGTGTTTATCTTATATGGGTGGGAGTTAAACTTAGTGACATACCCTAAGCTCTTTCACAACACATTTGGGAGTCACTTTTATAGTAGTGCTCATGTGTTTTGACCTTCAAACTAGATGTACTAAAGGAAACCCGAGCACACCAATTGTAATGGAATAAAGGTAGGCCTTAAATCCAGTTATATTTCTTCATTGTTTCAATGTTTTACATGCCTAGTTAAGTGGCATTGTTTTTTTTGGTTTTCTATCTAGTCCTCTTAATCATAGGTTATTTTCCTCTTGTGATTTAAACCCATTATTCCTAGTTGCATTTATTGCTTGTTGGAAAAGCCCCTACATGTAGTGGGAAAACTATATTTTACCTCTTCCATACATTCATGCCTCAAGTAATTTATTTATATACTTAATTTTGTCACCTTACAACTATTATGGTTTATCCTTGAAATATTGAGCTAGGATCCCCCAACTATGCATAAAAAATATAGGTGATTCTCCTGAGCTTGGTTTTTGGATTTGACTGTGATCAAGACTTCATTTTAGTTGTTCTAATTCAAGGGGAAATGAAAGGTCCCAATTACCTTACGTTTAATTTCTCCCATGAGAATTTGGCTAGCTTGATCCAAACCTACTAGAATTGGTTTCATATGTCTTAGGTGATGCTTTCTTCAAGGTAATTTCATGGTTTTCTACCCAACACTTGTGTGACATACATGTGATTATGGTTGAGTGTTATGAGTAGTCTATCATGGTGTATTTTAACCTTAATGGCATTATTTACAAGCCACGGTCGATTTAAAATTGGATTGTCCCTGTTTTTTAAATAGAATCTCAAGTTTTGATTGATAAAGGATATTGGTCCATTCAAGAGAAAAGAGAGAGTGGAGTCACTAATTGGATTTAGGACAAAGCCAAGAAACTGCAGGGAAAAGAAAGAAAGGATTAAAAAAAGAGCAAGGGCCACTAGCGTAATTAGAGTTTTAGATTTTAAATACATTAACCTAAGCCTGTAGATTATAAAGGTACAAGTCACTTGCATTTCAAATCAAGTTTTTTTAAGAAATGAACAAAGGAAATTAAACAAATAAGTAAGGGTTAATTTATGGAAGATTCCCTTAATGAGATAGAAACCATAATTTTGAAATATTGAAAGATAAGTATGGAAGGAACTCACCTAAAATTCACAATAGTAGGTGTTGAAGGTATTTGGTATGAAGAGGATAATGATGACAAGTCTCGAAGAGTGAAACTCATCCAATTATAAAAATGAGTGGGTATGTTTGTTGGAATATTAATGTAGATATTATTGTGATTGAATCTTTTGTGTACCCACTTGTAACCACTTTGCATCTTCAATAGTCCCTTTTGTTTTATGATTGGATTATGATGCTTGAAAATGATATTATTTCATTTTGGAATGAACATAGGTATGTTATTTGAGGCAAATTTTATAGCCTTGGCAGCATGTACTTTCCAGAAGAGAGGCCTACTTACTATTACAAAGTATGGGGATTGAGGGTTTGATGCTGCCCAGATTTGTTCCTTATGTTACCAACCTCTCTACTCATCCACAGAACTAACCTAGTGCTTCTAAAAAAACTCTTTTCACTCTTCTAAATATTAATCTATTGCAACATGAGTGTCTTGGCGGGTCTGTAGTTTATGTATTAATAGTTGTAGGGGTGTNCTAACCTAGTGCTTCTAAAAAAACTCTTTTCACTCTTCTAAATATTAATCTATTGCAACATGAGTGTCTTGGCGGGTCTGTAGTTTATGTATTAATAGTTGTAGGGTTGTTGTTGATGACTTTGATTGCCCTTGATAGCATAAATTTATGGTTGATACACTGCCAAATATCTCATTGTTTATCCGTTTATGATTTAATCATTTATGTTCTAGCGATGGCCCCATACTATTTGTAAGAGGGAGATGCGGCACCCACAAACTAAGATTTAATGATACTAATTTCAAAGCATGATGGTTGAATTCTTGTGGGTGGAGGATAAATAGTGTAATTTTGTTTTTTGAAGAAGTTTTATTTTTTATATTCTTTTTGTACCCTGTAACTTGGTACTCTCAGAAGATGGACAATATTCACTTCACAAATACAATCAGTAACCTATTATAAGAGTGAGATATCCATTGATTCCCATTCTTTGCATGGTTGTGTTTCTTGGATTATTTTCACTGACCATGCTTTGTAATATTTCCTTTACCCCAAATGTGAATTATTTTAGCTGTAGGCACTACTATCTATTTGAAATGTTGATGGATAATTTCTAGTTAACTAGAAGAAAATATACGCATGAGTTGTTCATGTGACCTTTATTACAGTTGTTATCAGCAAAGACATGGGAACTTTATACATGTAATTTGCAAGTCCCTTTTTAAGATTTACAACATACTAAATGTGTTGAAAATGGACATCTTCATTTCAATTTTTTTTCTTGTTTACTGTGCATTACCATACATCTTCAATTTGTAAAGAATCTTTTGGTGGAATCCTTGAATTTCCAATGAATATTGTGGTGAGATTGGACTGTCTTTTTGTGAGCCTTTGTAATCTATGGAAATTTCACTAAAACGGGAAGCTTCTATCAACTTATTTGTGTTTCTATGAATTTTTGAGTTTGTGTGAGATATCAAAATTTTCACTGACCTTGGGGCATGTTAGATACCAAAGCATCAAATTCTACAGGAATATTCTATAAAGCATGGAATGAGGTAAAAATTATGTCATCTATGGCTTTGTTGAATTCAGTTGAAATTCCACTTTCTCTGAGTTTTCCTTTATGGGCTTCTTCCAGCCACTCATTCAATAAAGGAAACCCACCAAGTTGCACAAATCTATTCAAATAACCATTCCTTACTATAGTAGTAATCACAACTTCAATGGTGGTCCTAGATGCCACCTCCTTTAGATTCCTAGAAATTTTGTTAAGGGAGCCATATGATCATTTGTACACTATGCCTATTTTTCTAAAGAGGCCTCATAGTATTGACAATTCAGATTTAATAGTGGCATAGTTGCAGACTTGCATTCTAGAAAAAGTCACCAACACCATGTATTATTTATAGTCACCATTATCTACCCATTGTTGGAAAGAAATTGATGAAAATCCAATTTAGATTGTGGCTAAACTTCAGGAAATAAAGTTATTTTCTCTCCTAGTTTTTATTCACTATGAAAAAATGAGAAAGGAAGGGGATTTTATTCAATTTATGGGGTTTATTGGGTCTAAATTCTAATTATCCATTCAAAGGAATATATGGCAACAACAACACCCATGAAATGTTTCAAGAGAATGGAAAATCAATCATGTGAACAAAGGTGTGTGTGTGTGTGTGTGTCATTCAAACAAAAGGTGTGTATTTAGCAGAGTCTGTGGCCATGTTTTCAGTCTTCCTAGGAAATCAAATAGGTGTATAAATAATGGAAAAAGGATAAAAGATCAAAATCATATTACCATTGGCCTAGTAGCATAAACAAAATAACTTGTTGATGCAAGTATCAAAATGAAATTTATTCCTCTGTTATAGTTGCTATTTTTTTCCAACACGCTTGCTGGTGTTGGAAATTTGGAAAAGGATCATTGATATCTTAGTGACTTAGTTCAGCATGTGACTTTTGAAATGGGAAATTGCTAATGAGCAAATCATGAAGTGTACATTTGTAGTATAGGAAACTGAGTACTATATTGGTAGGAAGGATACCTAGTAGACCACGATAACTATAGATACCATAAAAGTATATATATTGAATGAAGAATTCCAGTATTGGCTTGTAGGAAATTCATTAAAGATTCTTCCAAGTCTAGATTCTAGATCAAACTAATTGCTAAAAAACTCTCGACATATTTTAATGGAATATATTCCCTGGAAACATCTGTACAATTTGTGATTAGATGTGTAAATTCCAACAAATTTTAGAACACATGGATGAGATAAAACATAAGTGAATAAAATTGCAATAAAATTTATATTACCTCATGTGTTTGTTGGGGTAAAATGGAGAGAACTTCCTTTGAATAATACCGTTTCTTTTTTTATTCCACTCGATTTTAAACATATGGAAAAAAAACCTATTGACTCTTAAAATGTTGGTTTCTTGAGACATGTATGAATAGTTCTTCCCTCAAACATCCTTCACATTGGGTGCTCGATTATACTAGGATAGCAATTTTAGGTTTCACAAATTTACTCAAATTTTGTATTTATTCCAAATCAATAATCGAAATATGAACGATTGATGTTTTATTTGAAAGAAAGAGAATTTCATCTGAGGGGGATTAAACCTATTTGTTCCTTGCTGGAATATTTTGATGCCTATCTTATATCTCTATGCTGAACTATTTTGATTACTTTCCTATATCTTCCCTTGGGTTTGTTTTTGTGCATAGAGATATACAAAAACATGCCTAGAATGAGAGTTTCCTCGCTAATCATATCAAGAGTTTACATCCAATGCTTTGGATCGACAATATGGTCATAAATCAACTAGTAATGAAAATTTCCTCAATACTCCAACACAATTCAAATCCTAGGCTTCTGGAAATGGCTAATGGAATTTGATCATGGTAAAAATTGCTAGGAATTTTGAGAAGCATCATGTTTTCTATAAATTAGGCATCATATTATTTTGTTTTGAAATGTGGACGTTTCCACTACTATATCATGTTTAGTTTGTTGATAAAAACCATGAGAGGTAGATTTTTTATATGTAATGTACAAAACATAATGCTTCCTGATGAATATGTTGCAAAAACTTGGTGTATTGTATGCCTGGTCATTTGTTACAAGACTTCCAATAACATTTTGCCAACATGCCTGAAAAGATTTACAGAATTTCTTTTAATTTCCCTTAATGTACCTTCTCTGCTTGCCTTAGTATGCAAAATTAATCAATGGTTCAAAGTCTTTATGTTTTTCTTCAAGCAGTTGTCACAACATTTAATTTGATAAAGAATAGGAAAAGAGATTACTTTAAAATATTCTTGGTAGAAGCAACTTGCATGCATAACACCAAGGACATTAACATCTAGTCCCTTTGAATCATAATGTCCTTTATTTTCATTCATAGGTTTCTCAGGTTTGTTGATTATTATTCCCTCTATTGTTAGGAATTCAAAAACATTTTTGAAATTGATTCATAAACCCCAGACATGCCCATATTGTTGTTTGTTGTTGTTATGAACTTAAACCCACCTATAATTTAGATTTACTTCATTTTATTATTGTTTGAGGGTTAAAATAGTGTTGAATCATGCACAAAATTTCCTATAAGTGTTTCTACAGGGAACTGGACTGCTCAAAATTCCCTTTCTCAGTAGATTGGATACATGGTTGCACCCAAAATATTCCCTTATATGAGGAAAAATGAGTTTTTACTATTGTTGTTTCAAGATAACACCCCACAACATGTCCAAATTTGGATAAAATACTAATTCTAGTATGACCAATAAGAGAATACAAATAAATAGAAGAAATGGAAAAAGTCTGGAGCCAAAAACATATAATTGCAAAAATATCTTTGTTGCGTAAGAATGAAGAATAACATTATTGGAAAAAAAACTTGCAATAGTGGAAACACAATATAAGTATTTGTTTAGTTGTGGTGTTCCCTAAATATGCTCTGTAATTTAAAGATCTAAGTAACGAAGGGGAAATCGTGCATTTGTCTACGACTCCAATAATAGTTTTATTAGTAGTCTTTTTATTGATAAAATTGTACTTATTTTGAAAAAATATGGGTGTTGGTATAATAATATCTTTCTTCTTCCTTACCTAGGAGAGTTCAACTCATTGTCATACTTGTTATAATGTTTATAAATACATATAAATTTGTAGTTTGAGTTGACTACTGTTGAGAGTTGTGTCATTGTTGTTAAACATTTTAATATCTCACAAATGCAGCAGTTTTTCAAAATTGTTGAATGCATAGAATTCTTGTCTTCTTTAAACTAATTATGAACATGGAAATACAAATTAGAATGGACATGTCAAAAACAGGGATTAAATAAGGAAACATTGACTTATCAATAGATTCAGTACAAGTGATGAGGGACACTAGTTATGTGTTTCATCATCAGTGGAAAAAATGGATTTAGAATCTCGAGTGCATAATAATGAAGAATAAATTATTGGCAAATAAACCTTGCAATTGTGGAAAAAATATAGTAAGTTTGTTTACTTATGTTTTTCCCTAAATATTCTTTGTAAGGTAATGATCTAAGTAGTGAAGGGGAAAGCATGCATATGTATTTGGCTCAAATAATAGTTTTATTAGCAGTCTTTATAATAAAATGGTATTTTTAAAAAAATATGGGTGTTGGTATAATAATATCTTCGTTCATGATTCATTCGTATATAAAAGAGTTCAACTGGTTGTTATGATGTTTATAAATACATAGAAATTTGTAGTTTGTTTTGACTACTTTCCATCAATAACTTTCGAATGGGTTGCAGTCAAGGGATAAATTGTATTTGTAATCCTGGAATGTGAAGAGTTGAGCGGTTTGGGTTGATATCAAAGTCATGGGAGCCACTAGAAAATTTTGTCGCCACATGTTCGAGTTGTCAAATTGCCTCTATGGTGGGTTGATGCATGAGGGGAAGTGAAAGGATTCATTACCAAGGGAATAAGCCCCGTGTTCATTAAATATGACATAGTGTACAACGTGTGTATAGTTCAACATTTCTCTATTTCATTTTGTCTTATATGTGAAAGTAATGCATATCACTTGGTATTAGGGTTTAAAGATCACGACTCTTCTATGTAAAATTATTACATATCACTTAGTATTAATATTTATCGATCATGACTCTTTATGGATTGACAATACTCGTTAATGGAGCTACTTGATTTCCCTTATGCATTCAGTATCTAATTTCTGTTTTTGGTTATTGGAGCTTATAATATTTTTCTTCAACAACAAATTTTTGTTATTTCATGTAATTAAGCATTAAAAGAAGTGGTGCTTACTAGCATTATCTATTTTGATAGTGATTTGTCATATGTTACTTGGGATTTTCTTTGAAGGTTGATTATAGTTCTAAGAAAATGAATTGTATTGCTAATATTGGATATATTTTTTTTAGTGTTATTATACTTGAACGATTGTGAAAAAAAATTTCTAAGGAGATAATTGGGGGGGATTTAGGATTTTCATTGAAAGGGATTACTATTGTATTTCCTTTCCGACTGAAAGGACATACTATGTATATTTTACTTTTTAATAATTTAAACATTTATATATATGGAGGTTTTGAATACATTTTTTCCATTTATTTCATTTTTTCATATTATGTTCTGTTTATCTCTAGTTTTATGGGAATAATTTGTTGTTATGACCTCAGATATATTTTATTGTTGTTGCATGACTCTCTGGTTCTCAAATTGTATGTGGCTATATTATTGGATCCATCCTTCCCTTGTATCCATATAAATCCATAGCCATTTTTGATATAGGTTAAATTTGTTTATGAATGGAATTTGGATACAACTAGTATGAGATCCTAAAACATTTAGGTACCTTCTAGGGGATTTTAAGAAGAGGAGTTTCTTCATTTTAGGTTGGTTGTCTTTGCTGTGGAATTATGTTCTTCATTGTTATCTAATTTCAAGGAAGTTTTTAATTATTGTGGGTTGATTCTCATCTCCTAGTTTAGTTTTGTACATAGTTTCTAGATAGTTCGTCATTTACAGGGAGATTTTCGTTTAGTGTGCTGATATTATCATTTTTGTGTTGGTTTCCTCATAACTGGGTTGTGATTTTCATTGAGCAGATATTACAATTTTTTTTCTCTCATTATCATGCCATAATATTCTAATATTGGAGAATCCATTGGAGAAACAAAATATCCCAGTTCTTTTGACTTAAATAACCCATTGTTGAATTATGTTTTTGTGAAAGAGAAGATTACAAGTGATGGTATCTATTGACAAATTTTCCTATGATGTGGATGGAAAACTTTGAAAATATTTCATTGTAGGAAAAAATGATGATTTTCTTCAGGAAGAAGATGTCACAGAAAGACTTACTACAAAGTATTGAAGTCTTCCTTTTTCTATTGGAAATGAAAACCAAATAGGTCCTGCATCAAATCCTTTGAAGGCTGGTGAAGGTCCTCTTGTAAAAGCATTGAATATTCATGGTTGATATGAGGTTGACTCGCTTATAGATTATTTCATCTATGCAAATGTCATTTGATCAATTTGGTGGCATCTCCTCATTTGAAAGATATGGTTAGGGGTGATATTAAACTACCAAAATGATAACAAAGTATTTGTTAAAAGAATATTTGCACCATGTTGTGGCTAAACAAAAGGAAAATGCAGAGCTAAAATGTTTATGCTTAAAACTTGAAAATTTCCTAAGGAACATGCCCTTGATAAATGTTATTGCAATGTGCCCTAGATGACCAATGATTTTTAAAGTTATAAATTTCAAAGGGGTGGAAAATGATTCCTACTATATTGCAAACACACTTCTTGATGTGATTAACTTAATGAGGCTAATTCGCATTGACCAAGTCATTGTTCAATGTGATGTGTTCTAGCAGTTAGCAAGAGAATTTATTGTAATGAATACCATGTTCAAACTCCAAACCTTGTTGGGTATGATTCTTTGTTAACATAGACTTGCAATGATCGAGGGAAATGATTGTAGATTGATGTCTCTTTTCCTAGTATGTGGGATCTCATGTGCTTCACAATTTGGTGTAGTAAAATATTTTGATTGTAGTGTGGTAGTTTGGAACATGATTGGATTATTTGAGAAGCATCCACTTATTATTTTACAATGTTCCTTTGAATACCATAGACTGAGATTTATATCAATGGAATCAACAGTGAAATATTATTAATGAAATTGATTTTAGAGAACATAGGTATAGGGACCATATGATTACTAATGTAGTTATTTATCTATTTCTCTTAGTTTGTCCATTTTTTGTTGTTTAGGTTTAGATTACATTTGGACTAGCATAGTAATATCTCCCCATTCTTCATGAATATTACATGCTGGGGTTTCTACATTTGTTGTATGTTATCAATACCCAAACGTTGAACTTTATCTAATTTATTAGTTTGTTATTAATCTAACTCAAATTTGTTTTATTTCATTTATGAATTGTTAACTATTGTTTGTTCAATCACATGCCAATTTCCAAAGAACAAAACAAAGAGTGAAGCAAGTTTAAGATGCAAAAAATGATTCAATATAAAATGTAAATTCCTATAAGCCAATCTTCTCGCATGAAGAGGATATACATATTACGTGATGAATTAGATGGGCTAGATGTTGTGTTATGGTGTTGACAAGAATCTGCAATATTGTTCAACCTGGATTTCCTAGTTGGTAGACTAATTATAGTTTGAAGGAGAGAACAAAACAAAAGAGTGAAGCAAATTTAAGATGCAAAAAATAATTAAATATGAAATGTAAATTTCTATAGAGTTAATTTGAAGAAAATCATGTAATATGTATACCCTCTTCATGTGAGAATATTGTCTTATACGATGTTCCCTAGTAATTAGGAAATAATTATTATGTTTAAAATTTATAGCTATAGATTTTTCCACCATTATTTATTATGAAGAATCATATGGATCTTGTATTTGATTGTTATCTAAATATTATGCTTTTGGTCCCTCTTTTGAAGACTTAGAGGAAGCTTGGTTATGAAGTTGTTACTGCTTAATTACAATTGCATCACCACCTTCTGCTTCTTCTTTTAACCCACCTTTGAATGGATTGAAAGGAATACTATTTGACATGACGCTAATAAATGAGGTGCTACTATCTATTTTGACATTTCAGGGACTACACATGTTGACAATTTTAAGTACACCATACATGGACACACCCAAGATAATTTCACATAGTAGATCATGTTGTGTGGATGATCTTGATCTTTGATAGGAATTATGTTGCTATAATTTTACTTTTTGTTTGTAGTTTGAATAGCTTGTGTTTGCATTCTTATGTTTTAAAGCCGTATTATACTACAATAAATACTTAGGATTGAGTTGTACTCAAGTTAGGATAGCTTCTCCTTAGTTCAATACATACATGTGAAAATCAAACTACAAGCTCGCAAGATTTTCTATATAGAGTAAGCCTTTAACAAGTTCAATATATTATGATCATTGATGGATGTGAATATTTTGAGGGCCATACCTTGTTTTGTTGGGTTGTGGGCCATAGCTTCTTCTTAATGGTAATGTTCTTTATCATAAATGTGTATAAAATTTTAGGGGACATTAAAATTCATATTACCATTCATCAATTTAGGGATAGGGTTTCAATGTTAAAATTGTAAGTTTTGAGCCATAGTTTAAGGGTTAGGGCTTGAGTCTTCACTTTTAGGGTTTTTTTATTTGTTTTTTTATGTCCAAAATATGTTGAAAAATGTAACTTACTAACATATTATTATTGTATTAGTGTTATACCTCCTTCGGTGGATGTTATTGAAGTATTTGGTAATGTAAAAGTCATTGAAAGACACAATGTAAACAATCATTGTAATTCGGGTCAATATAAATTGATAATGTGCCATTGTACTAATTTTATATATTTTTCTCATGTAGGCTTCACTTTCAGTTTCAAAATCAATTTGGAATTTCAATTTTGAATATTAAGTAATATTTGAAACATCGATTATGGAACGAAAAATAAAACATCAAGACAAAAGGATGTAATATCATATTTTCAAAAGCCTCAATCCAATAATCCACATTCTATTCATGCTTCAAGCTCTATTAAGCAAGGTATTGGTGAGAGATATGTCAATAAGTTTGAGAATGCATCTACAAACCATACAATGGATGGTAGAATACATACTTCTAGTGAACAAAGTGAGACAAATTCATTTCCATTTGGAATCGATAGTTCAAATGTTGAATATTTTTCCTTACAAGGTGACATAGTCCATTCACAGAAAAGGAAAAAGGGAAAATGGGACATAGGGAGAAAATTCAATTTTGATTGCGTCTCAAGATACCCATTTATTGAACTAATACCTCCAACAAATGAGAATGATACCTTACGAGAAGTTAAATGCAATTCATGTAGTTGGAAACTTGGGAAGGTAGTGAAATTGTAAATGAAGTTATACACAATAGAGAAACATGTTAGAAAGGTGTATGATAAGAAAGATGAAAATGATGAGAATAAATATACTCCCAGATGGAAATATCTTAGCGAATGTCGACATCTCCAATTTGAAGAGGAATATAATAAATTCTTACTAAATAAGAAAAAACTCTAGGAAAATGGAGGAAACATCACATCTCAATTTGGAAAAATGATGGAAACGAAATTATTATAAAAAATGATACAATTAAGCACTATATTTAACCTCCTATCCAATGGTAATCCTATGATAAATTATCCAAAAATGATGAAATATTTATCTTTTATTCAAGTGCCAAATTTTCAATCTTTTCATTGGTCTTTATAGAGTGGTTGGGAATGGGGAAAATATTTAGCTCAAGTAGAAAAGGACAATATGAAAGAGAAGATTGTAAATGTTACATTTTTTTCATTGTCTTTGGATGAAGTTACGGCTATTCATAATACTTCATGGATTTGCATGAGCATTTATATGGTCACTGACCATATCAGGCATTCTTATCTACTTGGAATTCATAAAATGACCAAAAGTTTTACAATAGAAAATAGTTATGAATTTGTTAATAATAGTTTGAAGGATATTGGCGGTATGGATCATTCCATGATTGCAAAAAAGTTTGTATCTATTGGAGAAAATGGAGCATCATTAATGCAAGGACAAAGGAATGGACTTTGTGCTAGATTGCAACTCTCGGTTCACCGTATATGCTTAGTATTCATTATATGGTTCACAGGATGAATATTTGCATTTAAAATAGTGAAAATTTTTTCATTGGTTTCAAAGGTTGAATATCTTGTATGTGAGGTGTGTGCATACGTTTTTCGGAGTCCCAAACAATTTTTAGAGTTTAATTTTTTTTATTGTGGTGTTAAATCGAAAAAAACTATTAAAAGATGTTGATACAAGATGGATATCACTAAAGGGACCAGCTAAAAGAATATTCAATGAATATGCATCCTTGGTAGGGGTGATGTATGAACATCACTCAAGTGTAGAAAAATATCAAATACTTCTATTTCTACTAACTAATATAGAGACATTATTAACATTGGCTGGAATTCTTCCTATGCTTCATGAAATGAATAACCTCGTGAAGATGGCTCAGAGTTGCACGATGTATATTGTTGAATACACAAGAGCAAGAAAGTTAACATGTCTTGCATTGGATAATTTATATATTATGGCAGAGTAATTTATAGGTATAGCATTTACAAATTGGAGTAAGATAATCAACATAGAAAATGATGAATGTTTTTTTAAGTATCATGAAAAAGGGATGCTATGCATGGAATTCTGTGGGAATATGGTTCCCTTTTATTATAATGATAAGATATGAATATACAACAAATAATGCCCCGTGTCAAGAGAACTATTTCACGATGTTGTAATTTTCGTGAGATGCAACTTGATAGAAATTGAAAAATCATTATCATTAGAGATAAGAGAATGATTTCCTCAAGATGAATTGTTGGAGGCCATGTCTATCATATACCCTTAATATTGGAACCATAGTCAATTTTTAGATACTTTAAAGGTTGACTTTATAAATAAATGCAAGATTTTGTAGAGCCATTTTTGTCGAGAAGACGAGATACAAGGAGAACATATTCAAGGTATTTTAGATCGAGAAAAAATAATAGATCAAGCTCAATGATTTTCTACAACATTGTGGGACCAAGTCTCCCCATTGGAAAATAAAGAATATGATGTAATTACAAGATTATGGACTAAGCTCAGTGGTAGCGAAATCCTATGGAAAAGAATGCCAAAATATTTCAAATTAGCAGATTTATGTCAAACCATGATTTAGTGAAATGACATTCTTGAAATAAAAGTTGAGGAACAAGCTTGATAAAAATGTGGATACATGCTTGAGATTATATGTAACAAAGTATGAGGTTGAAAATTTTCCATATGAAAGAGCATTAGCTCTTTGGAGATCAAATCGTGAAAGAAGGGAAGGAAAAAATATAACAAATTTATATAATGAACTTGATGGGTAACATAATGTTTTTAATGATCATAATGACAGTTCATATGTAGAAGGTCATGTTCAAAATGTCAAAAATAAGGACCATGACCATAATGTGAATTGGAAAATGAATTTCACCTAAGATTATATATTATCTAATTCATAGGATGTAATGTCCCTAAAATCCGTAAATAAAAACGAAATTGCGGGGTCAATAAAACTACTAAGGTTAGAGAGACATCTAACTTATCTTCAACATTGTAAAAACTTAATAGATACACTACTTTTGTTCAAGAATTGGTTTTCTCCCATAGGTCAATACCTGATATTCTAATTATGATGACGTTTGTTGTCATTCATTTGTATATTGATGTTATTGTATATTTATGTATTTTAATTAATTTAATAATGATTCTAATACCACTTGTTTATAATGGATTCATAATACTTAACCTAGTCTTAGTTACTAAATTTACGTGGCTAACTTACCTCTACTTCTAAAGGGGAGGAGTGGCTAGATTTCATTAATGAATCAATCAGAAGGTAAGAAAACGCCTAGGTCTTGGGGTTATTTATTTATTATGAGCTAATGCATGATGTATCAGGTGTTATATCACTGAGCCTATGCTCCAAATGTGTACTAAGGAGGGGACAAGACCTAGCACAAAAATGTTCTAAACTTTAAACACTAAGGGTTTAAGTGCTTGATATTAATACTTAACTAATAAAATACAAAGGCATGAGACTATAGGGAGAAGTGGTAGAAATATAATCTTTAGTGGAAGGTAGGTGTCACATTTAAGGTGAGCCATGTGATGGTTGTGTGGCTCCCTCCACACCGGTGTAGAATTAAAAGAAAAATTTAGGGTTTCAAATTTCTTTCTTTTGCATGGTGAAGTTGTTGAGGGAAGAGATATCCTTGGTTAGGGATTTTTCTAATAGAGGTAGAGCATGGAAGAAAACTACAAGGTTGTCAAAATTATTCTAAGGTAAGCGTTGTTCCTCCTGTATATTACAATATTTACATGTATATTATTTTTCAGAGATGTAATCTAACATTCAAATGGTTTTTCATGGCAGGTTCAGTGGTGGAGCAGCTTATGAATGTGGGCAGGGATAGACCATCAAGCCACCAATCGGTATGCCCATGTAGAGGGGCCCTTATCCTCTGAATTAGTCGTTACGTAGTTTGAAAGGTTATGGGAATTCTCTAATTGTTATTTTTAAAGGATTCCCATTCGAAAATGTTAGGGTTTGGGAAGTGAGGCAAAGCTGAGACTATTCGTGGGGTTTTGTGTTTTTATGTGATTATGTTATGTTCAGGAATTTGTAATGTGATAATGAATGCAGGTGAAATGCTACCTAAAATACATCACTAAATCTAGAATTTCAATATTTGTATTATTACTTTTTTATGCACTATGAATTTGATTTAAGAAATTAAATTGTAGTTTGGTTAAATCATGAGAAAGCTTTTAATGGTGCGTATGGCATTCTATTGTGATGGAGGTGTTCATCATTTATATATGTCGTTTCCAACAATGGCATGATGGTAATTGTGTTACTGTTTGTTGTAGTTGGGTGAAAGATGATATAAAATGTGGGTTTGACATCTCTGCATTTTCTATTGGAGTGTTGAAATGTAGTCTGTATATTCCTACATTTAGCGATGTTGGTGTGAATGATTTGGGTATACGCTCACTTTGTGTGTTTTATGTAATGTTAATGTGATTTGGGTTTACAAACATAGAATCCTGAGTGTTAATTTATAATTGTTGTTTTCAAAATGTTTGTTTTTCTTCTGTATAGAAACAAAGGGTAAGAACATAGCTCTTTTCTTTATTTAATTCTCAATGTATCTTAATACATTTGTCATGCCAACGCAAGGAACGAGCCCTTCCTTCTACATGGTGGCTGGGAAATACAACCCTATGGGTTTCGATGGTGGGTTGAAGGGTGTCGTTATACTCTGGTTGAGTTTAATTTAATGGTTTATGTAACAGTCTAAAATATTTAGATTTTTACACAGGATTGTAACCCATGCGTATGAAATTCGATGGTTTAATTTCGTTTATTGTTATGTTATTTTATTTCCTTTAGAAGCATGAGAAGGCTTCAAGCCAATTCTTTATGGGATTCGAGGAATTTTGGGTTATCATGATTTAATTATTTATTGTGGCTTAGATAATTTATATATATCAACGTTGGAAATTTCTATTACGCTAGCGCTAGAATATTGGTCTTTCCTTTTCCAGGATGTATGGCAATTCTACCTTTGTGGGACTTGATGGTTGGTTGATTGTCAATATTTTTGGTTTAGCTATCTATGGCTCTATATTTTTATTTCATTCTTTTAATGGTCTAAATATGATTTTAGCCCATTCTATGCATGTTTTATGGGATGAAATAATGGTTCTAGAATGTTGACATATGTGTACTTAATATCTAAGGGATTTGATCCCTGACTCACGACTCTATGTTATCATTGGTTTTAAAATTCTTGATTTAATGGATAGTTTATTTGTTTGTTATATTGAAAAGATCTATGTCTCTTTAAATTTTTAGTTAAATGCTTGGGTGCGATTTAGATCCTTCGTGGATCTTCTGTAATGTTTATGGTAAGTGTTTTATTTGTAAATCTAGGTTTAAACTCTACATAAGGGTTGTACTTATAAAATTAGGCTTTAATATTAGAGCTCCAGCACTATCTTTGATTGGCTGGAGCGAAAACTTGTGTGGGAAAAAATATTTCCTATCTCGATAGAATGCTTAAATATCTATTTGATATTGTTGCTAGGTTTTAAGATCTATGTGGAATCAATGTTATTTACTATTTTTTAGGAAAAGGTTGATAAGGAACCAATGTTTTAAAATCTAGTCTAAACCCCTAAGCATTATAGAAGCTTTCAAAGTAATTCAACAAAATCCTTATAAGAAGTTAAACTTATAGTATATCTTAAACTAATAAAACAATAAAAAACATTTATTCATAATGATGATGGGTGATTTACAACTTCTAATACAAAACCTAATTGTTGTAATTACGACCTCTAAACATAATTGAAAATAGAGATAAAATATGAAATATAGGAAATCTCTTACCTGCAATTACATATCTTGAAATGGCTTTAACAACCTGCACAATTCAACACACAAAACTAATAAAGCACACTCTATCTATGACCTTAGGAATGAAAACCGGATGACCTTAGAACTTCCATGTTCCTCCCAACCATGACCCAGAACTGTTCCTAGTTCTTAATCAGATCCCCCTGAGTTGGCTCCATGGAACATGCAAGAGATCTAGAAATCCTAAGGATGAGGTTGCTGGTGTTTTGAAGTCAGGATCTGTATTCTTTAAGTGTTGTTTTGGAAATTATCTCCAATCCCATCTAGGAATAATACCCATATCCCCAAGCCTTCTCTTGAATTTTTCTTTTATAGATAATGTTTGGAAAAAGGGCAGTTGGTTTAACTTCAATTGAATCAAGATTTCATTACTTTCATGAAAATAATCTTTAGTTTGATTTTTATGTAATATATATTAATTTTGTTTACTAGAAACTTTTACTAGTTCCTACTTGAGTTTTTAGAATAGAATTTTCATTTAAATATAAAGTTTATATTATAATATATACATAGACTTTCACTTATTAATTTTTTTATCTTTATTTATTTTCACATATATATAGATTTATTAAAAAACCTTTGTATACACACACACACACACACACACACACACACACACACACACACACACACATTATATAGACTTTACTTATTAATCATCTATTATTAACCATGCATTAATAGCATAATTTGTTTATTCGATGCTTCCTTAGTTTAAGTTAATTCTTTTAACAAGGCCTCATGTAGGGTTTGGTCAGTCAACTAGGATAGGTATCTCTAGATTTTCTTGCATGTTGGATTACCTCGTGTTTGTGGTAGTATCTTACAGTCCTTGGTGAGAAATAGATTGGAATTTCATTTAATCGACTTAAATAAGTATGATGAAGGTTGACCCTATTCACAGTATTTCCAACTCAACACCTTTAATTACAAATAACCCCTAGTGCTATTCTGATCTTATGCTCAACACTAAAAAAATGGGCGTTACACTAGTGCAATTCTAGAGCATTTTTGCTTAACACTAAATACTAGGATGCAATTTTACAAGACACCTAGGGATACAATGGCCAAAGATCCAATCGTCTAATGCTTATGCTCAACATAAAGTTGGAGTGCTCCAGGGATTATTCCCAACACTTCCATTCTTTACTTGTTGGGATTACACAATTGCTCTCGATCTTACGCTCAACACGTAGTCTCATAACCCATTTGTTCTAGTGCTTATGCTTTGTTAGCACCTAGAATCACACCTAAGGCTGTGGGAAGGCGGACGCCAAGGTAACAGTAGAACCACTTTAGGAAAGGTAGTTGGCTTCTCCAATTCCAAAGAGGGATCTCTCATAGATGTATAACAAGGCTAGACATAATGTCACAAAATGGGTTTCAAATATTTGGTGGATGGAAACGAAACGAGGATATATCGGGATATGGAGTAAAAATATGAAGAAAACAAAGGAGTTTTCATAGGAAAATTATTTCAGGAGATAGATAATGCTTCCATCATGGTCATTGTGTTTAGGGGTTTGGTGAAAAGTAGAATGATGACGGTCCGCTAACGTGGAGCACCACTGAGATGAATTCCGCGCCAAATTTGGAAGAAATAATTTGGTGGATATTGAAGACAATGGAAGGAGCATATGAGTATGAATTCCTAACCATTATACACTATTTCTACGACATGAAGAACCCATAACATAAAGAAGAATTGGAAATAACATGCACATGAGGAAAATAAATGTACAGACTGTGATTTAGAAGCACACAAGAATTATTGTAATGCATATGACTGGCATTCGGCTCTATATATTAATTCCAAAATATCATAAACATGACAATATTTATAAATTCAATACCAACAAACCTTTTTTCCCTTTATGGGAGTCTTTTTATAGCGCTTCAAATCCCCGAGATTAATCTCGACACAGGGCAAGAAGCTGGTTACAATTCACGATCAAAATTCTAACTAACTAGAACATGGCATATCCACCACAATTTACATATCTCAAACAAACATTATGGAGAAAATACGCATGCTTGGTTTGAATGGCAGCATGACACTTCTATATCTGAGCTCGTTGGCTTAGAAAATGATGTCTCAGGATGCCTTCGGGTGGCTCATTGCTAACTGGGCTCGAACAAATTTCCTCTTTGTTGAGTCTGCAACGTGTCTTTATTCTTTTCATTTCTATTCATTATGTTCTCAAAGTCACCATCAAAGGAACCTTTCTACATGGGCCTAAGTCTGGAAATAAATTTTGTGTTCCTTCTATGCTGAGCCTTCCTTACAGATTCCCCCTCTCCTGGTAATATTGTTATATGAGGGGATTTGAAGAAGGGCCACATTACTCCTGGAAGTAACAAGCCCTTGGAGTGGCTTTCCATTCTTGTACTCTCTACCTCCCATAAGGAGGATCCTCCTATAGGCAATACGATAGGGTGTGGCTTCGACCTCCTCACCACCAGAGAAAATGTTGGAAAGTGGAATTCACACAGACAATGATGGATCCTTTGGACTGCCCCTCTTTTGGTCTAAGAATTCACTTAGATGGACCACCCTTAGTAACAGTCACCACATGTTGAGATTACACAGACTGCAACTAAGTATGGGGGTTAGGAGGGACGTTCGTTGGACAAAAAATTCCAAGAAGTGTCTTTGTAGAGGTACATCCTTCTATTATGATAGTAATTCCCTCACCAGCCTAAGGAGGTCCATCTAATACGATGAAAATCCTTGTAGTGACCTTTCTAACACTGGAAGGATCCTCTAATACAATGAACGTCTCTTCCCCGATGGTTGGCGCATCCTTTGTGAAAACCAGAGGAGCACAGCAATGTAGAGCTATGCTCAATGACCAATAACACACCTTGATAGATAAGATTTTCAAACCAGATGGCCGTCATGGATCTACTCTACAACTCTTAGAACTTTCAACAGAATGGCACTCAAGGTTTCTCTTCCATAGTCATTTAATCTATGTTTTTTGGTGGCTCTGAAGTGTGGCATTTATATAGAACCAGAGAACTGGACATGATGATGACTCATAAACGTCCTTGCACACTTCATCATCGATTATCATGATGACAGAATGAGTTGGTACATGAGCCTAGGATCTCTCCTTCCCATTGGAGATCTAGTCATGACATCATCTCTGTTGTGGTATTTCATTATTGTCTGCAGAAAAGACCGATGGCGTTCTACCACATTGTAAACCATATGGCTTAAGGATCATGGACTTGATGTTCCTTACCCTTTCATCCTTGCTGATGACGGTATCAAAACAATTCCCTTTCATCGCATCTTCTCGCTTCGTGTAGAAGCTCTACCTTCCCTCTGCAATTTTGACCTTTCAAGATATGGTTCAGATTTTAGCATGCTTGATGCAGTGACCTTTGGGTTTAGGAGGGTTATCTATGTTGTGGAGCCACCTCCTCCATTGCAGGCACACTCTCATGGCGTCAAGACATTTGTTTTTTTATTGTTTTGTCCCTTCGCACATCCATCTCGAGATTTCGTACTGACAGTGTCTTTTCAGAGCAAGCAGACCGTACACAGATCCATACATTTCACTTCTAAATTATCCTATTTGTGATATTTGGTGAATACCACAATTTTGGACCTTTATATTTGAAACCTCCTTTGATCTTGACCACACACATGTACTAGAATATCAATTTTCATGAATCCCTGTGACGATTTGTCCCATGCATGTCTCATCAGCGAAGAGAATGTCCATCATGGATATTTCTTTGGTGGTATCTACATCATCAAATATTTCCTCTCTTTAACCTATTTCATGGTTCAGGAGATCGAAACTTCCATGAGCATTTCATTCTAGATAAATCGATCTCGTCTGTAAATCTTCCTTCCATCAGTCATGGCCATTGTAACTTGTGGTTGCGTTAACACCATTTCACAAGGATGCAAAGGCACTTTTGATCGCACTTGTGGTATTCGCAAAAACCCCTTTTGACCGTCGATTTGGGTTTTCCTTCAATCGTCTTTGCAAAAACACTGCCCATTTAACACAATTTCTCAGCCACCCTGTGACTGGAATCTCCACACATTTTTTGGGTTGTGGTTACTTTGTCTTACCTTTCTGCCATCTTCCACTGAACAAAACACAGTGATAAAAAGTGGCTTCATATAGGGAATTTATCCTCCCTATGAGGTAGCAAATAACAATGTAGACCAAGTGCCAGATCCATTTGGCGACCTTCTCATCTTTGCTGCAATCTTTCAAAAATGCTCCAAAAGAACAAACTTAATCCAAATGATGGAAACAATTGAAAAGCTAAGTTGAGACTGAAGAAAAATTTTCAATAAGGGAAATGCTCGTCATGTCGAGCTTATTCATTCCTACCTACCTATGTAATGGGATTCTTCACTTGGTTAGGTAATTACAGACTTCTAATAAAGCCATCCAAGCAAATGGTCCCATAAACCCCATTTCTTCTCATGCGATATGGAAAACACTACTAAACGACTCGATGACATTGAGTTATAACGAATAAATTAATCTTTATGATAAATATCTAACCATACATTACCATTCTCCACCTACTCCATGTATTCCACTACAGGACCGTAGAATCCCAGGTGGTTTCTGATTTCTTTAGCTGTCGGTTGGACATGACAAATATGTTTCAATTTCCATTCTTCCAACATCATGTAGAGGCGATGTATGAAAAAACTTTGGTAAGTGTTCTCCTGGTCCTTTGTATCCATGAAATCACCCCTTTTGTGTGAGATTCCAGAACTCATGGCCTCATTTCTCACAAGTGTCGTGAAAAAGGTAACATTGTGTTCCTCAATAGAACCTGGCACGCCTACTTCCTGATGATCTTTTGGGTCGAAAAATCATTCATTATAATAACAGATATGATAATAAGGAATCTTGCAGCATCTGAAGAAATTTGTCATCTTCTTATCTTGGGAAAATCGCTCAATAAAAA
Organism: Pseudotsuga menziesii; assembly: GCA_001517045.1. Taxonomy (NCBI): domain Eukaryota; kingdom Viridiplantae; phylum Streptophyta; class Pinopsida; order Pinales; family Pinaceae; genus Pseudotsuga; species Pseudotsuga menziesii. The sequence goes on along the minus strand of LPNX010810361.1, from coordinate 94,816 downwards.
ACCCGTCCTGCTCGCAATCGAGTTGGTTTTGGAAGGAACCATGTATAAATTTCACTAGGAAATTCTCAAAAGATGCACTGTGTTCTTAAATCGGAGTCTCGGGGACTAGAATTTCATTTTCCGAGCTCACTCCAGCACAGGCACGGTCATCCTCCTCAACAAGGCCAAGCAGGAAAAAAAATTCCGCTTGATATGGGGTTTTTGGGCTCAAGACGCATGAAGAGGTCCTGATCTCGACAACCTCTTCTTTTCCTCCATTATGTATCAGGCCTATAAGATCTCCAACTATTTCTCTAACCATGCTGCCCCAGTGATTGTGGAGCAACTGAATCCAGTTGTCCGTTAGTCGAATCCGACTATCATTATAATAATTAAATATGAATAATAATAATATATTGGATGATGGATAAAATGTACAATAAGCTCTCTTTTTATATGGCTTGATCCAACATAGTGAAGGGTTACACCCTTTCACTAGTAACCTAATAGTCTAATTAATATTTTATTTTATATTTGTTACATTGCCACTCCCTTTAAGGAAGCTTTGTCCTCAAAGCTTAAGTATTTTCCTAGTGTTGTTCTTTATTCTGACTCGGTGTTGGTATTAGAATCGGACGAGGTCTCTTGTGTAGAGACTTGCACTTCCTTTCCATTGATGATTTTTCACTGTATTGTCTCATTGTTCCTACATTTATGACTAGGGGTCCAATCATCACCACATCGATGACATATGTTTTCCTTCTTTTTCTTTTTATTATGAGAGTAACCATTAGATGACTTTGATCTATTTTCCATTTCGTAGGCGTATGATTGAATTTTGTGGCATTGATGGCTAGGAGACCAAGTATCTGCATAATACCTACATTGTGTCTCCTTTTCTTGTTGATAATGGCTATCTCCTTTTGTTTTTATTCCTTCCAATTTGAGTTCTGTAGCTTTTTCCTTACATCTTTCTACTTCTATGTTAGGTATGTCATGTAACTTTAACTCTTTTTGGAGGTGTGGTTTAAGACCTCCTAAATAGGTTTCGAGTCTTTTCTTGTCAGATAACCCAAATACTCATGTTGATAAGGATTCCCATTGATGAGTGAATTCCTCAATGTTTCTGACTTGCTGTAGTCTGGTAAGTTTCCTGAAAAATTCATCTTCTTTGATTCCTTGAAACCTATTAAATTTTTTTTTTTTGAACAAGTTCTAGGTGTAGGTAAAATTATCTCTCTTCCACCATAAATACCAATTATAGGTGTACCCTTCCATATGCATTGAAACATATTTCACCTTCTCCTCTTTAGGTTGAATGTTGTAAATGTCAAATTATTCTTATGCTTTGTTTAACCAAGCAACACATTGGTCTTCACTCCCATTGTATTTCGGCAACTCTATTTTTGCCTTAGGTGGGTACACTTTGTAAGGATGAAGTTGATTTCCTTTTTCCTTATGGTTTGATGGTGGCTTGGAACTATGGGACGATGAAAGTGACATATCTAAATTGCTTCGTTGTGGGCGGTGATTTTTAGTTTTTCTTTTCTCTACTATTTTACTTATAGCGTCTACTTTGCTATTTAATCGTGCCTCCATATCTGGCAGTACTTGTGTTTCTATCTCTTGCTTAAGCGCCACATTGTTAATCTTTATTTATTTTTGCAATTATTCTTGATTCTTTGTGAGTGTTTCCTAGGTGGCAACATGAAATGAGGCATCTAGCATGTGTGGACCGCTGACTTGGCCCGGACTGGGTATGAGCCTTTGTAACATCTCGATTAATGTATTATGGTTCTGTGTCATGGTGCTCATGTTTTGTGTTAAGGTGTTTATGTTTTGCGTTATGGTACTCATTTTGTCATCCACGTCTTTTTGTTCTTCATTTAGTATGTCAAGTTTGTTGTCGAGCCTTCTTTCTAGTACCAAAACAAGATCGTTTTTGAGTAATGTATTGTTATTTTGCATCTTTTCCTTCAAGCCTTCTTGGTTATCGACAAGGGACTTGATGTCCTTCTCCATTTTTTCGATCTTCTCTTTCAGTTCCTCCATTTTCTTGGACCTTGTATGCAGAGGTGTGTATTTCCATGCTATTTTGGCTAATAATATATTAATTAATTAATATTATTATTATTATATATATATTTTTCATAAACTATACAAATTATTGTATATAGTTTTTTTTCTTTAAACTAAGTTTTAAAAGAATAATAATTAATTATATATTAATTATTAGATAATAAACCCTTTATATTATTCTTTTGTTTTAAATACAATAAAACAAAATTAAATATTATAATAATTTTATAATATAATATTTGAAATATTATATTATGATATTTAATTTTTTTTGTTTTTTGGTTTGTGCAGGTCGTGGAAGTGGTGTGACAACGGTGGAAGTGAGGAGCAACTGGCGTGGAAAAAAAACTAAGGAGAGGAGGACGTGATGTGAAAGGGTGATGGCGGGCATGGATGAGTAGCATGGACTCGTGCAGGTCGTGGAAGTGGTGTGATAGTGGTGGAAGTGAGGAGTAACCGGCGTGAGAAAAAAACCAAGGAGAGGAGGACGCATAGTGAAAGGGTGATGGCGGGAGTGGATGAGTAGCGTGGACTCGTGTAGGTCGTGGAAGTGGTGCGACAATGGTGGAAGTGAGGAGCAATGGGTGCATGAATAAATAGTGAGGGAGGGAGGAAGTACACTTGATGGATGGGAGTGGTGTGTAGCGCGAAGGGGTGGGGTTCGGAGGGAAGGGGATTGACGCTGAACAGGATAGGGGATGCAAAGGAGTAGGTTGGGCATGAGTGTGAATAGCAGCAGATGGAGGATGATGGGAAAATAACGGGTGTGTGATGGTGGGGAACTATGAAAAAAGGGGAAAATGAGAGTTTGAGTAGATTGGCATGAGAGAGGTAGAGTATGTGGAGGGTTCCATAGATATGGCAGGATTTGAAATCATAGACAACGATGGTGGGAAAATGTAGCGAGTGTGATAGGATGAGGGAGGGAGAGATATGAGTTGACTCAAGCGAGGTGACGATGGTTGAGCTTAAACCGAGCTCATAGTGGGATTGTAAAGTTTTAATTTTTAATAATAATAATAAAATGAGGAAAATAAATGATGAGCTGAGTCCAAACTGAGTGTTGGAGGAGCCGAATCCGAGCTCTGATACCAAATGGAGCAACCGAATCCGGTTTTCTATTAGTCGAATCCTACTATCATTATAATAATGAAATATGAATAATAATAATATATTGGATGATGGATAAAATGTAAAATAAGCTTGCCTTTTATATGGATTGAGCCAACATAGTGAAGGGTTACACCCTTTCACTAGTTACCTAATAGTCTAATTAATATTGTATTTTATATTTGTTACAGATTTAATTCATATTCATCATATATAGGCATGCCGCAATCTCTTTCGAGGCTACCAGGGGTACAAATCGCAACAGGTTGGTCGCAATCTCAAATAAAATTTCCCACATTTCCACCTCTTGGCTGATCTTCTTTCCGTATACTAGAGGAAAATGTAGGTTGCCAAGGGGATTCCTCTTCTGTCACATGCATCTCTACCCAACCCAACTCCTCTTCATTTTCATTAGAAATGTCCCAGTCCAATATCTTTATCAACAATTTGAAATTTTCTTCGATGTCCAACACATCAGTAAGTATTATTTATAATGACAATAATTTTCTTTCCAACAGACATAAAGACAAATATAGAGGAAAAGTAGATGCATAATGCAGTTTTGTCACACCCTCTAAGGGCTGAATTTCTTTGGGCATGCCATAATAGAAACTTGCGAACCTTCTTTTGAAACTTGGCGTGGCTTTGCCTTTGTGTTTCCTCATAGAATGAAACTTTGAGAGAACGTACTTCAATGACCTCTTTTCACCCCAAAAATCTAGGAACACACGAGAAAACTCCTCCCATGTATTGACGGATTCTGACTGCAAATGCCTGGACCATTTTTTGACACAACCTTGCAAAGATTGGGAAAAATCTCTCATACAAAGGTCCTCATGTTCTATCTAAAAAAAATCAAGAAAATATTCAAAATCTTGTAAATTTTTCTCAGCTGTAAGGGCTTCATATTCTTCGTCAATCTTGGGGAGGTATTTATAGTGTTTTGTAGGAAAATCATGGAGGACCTGAGGCAGGAGAAGAGGCATGTATCAACTTTGGGTATTGGGTGAAACAGAGTCTTATGGAACATATATGCTCTCGGAAACACCATCACGGGGCCCATCATGCTTCCTCTTAATGTCAGGGGTCTTAGGTGCAGGGTCTAGACCAACGTCAGACGTACAGGATAGAGAGACACTTTCCTTTAGTAGGGAAGGATATGTAGGAGTGAACTCATGAATTTTCTTGTGGTGAAATAATCCGGGATAGACTATTCTAACAAACCTAGGAAAACATAAAGAAATATTTACAAGAAGAGCCAAGACGTTCTAGAGAAAGATGAATCTTAAGTATCTCGTCTTCTCTTCAAGCCTACCCATGCCTTCACAATGAATTTATGCACGTTTCAAAAGCTGCCAATGCCTTCTTGGTACTTAACTCTCAGTACTACAATATTAGTGGAGTTGTTGCAGTATCTAAAACATGGGTTTCGGAAGTCACCGGGGGGGAGATTCATTTTCTTTTGGATGTCTGACTGTTGTTCAACATCGATATTCTGGTCTACGGCCCTATCGTCCTTGGTTTCAGGAGGCTTTGAACCTTCCTCCTCGTATAAGTATTTTCGGTCGTCGAGTTCCACAGTGGAGTCATTCTTTTAAAAATTTTTATGTGGAGTCTCCAGGGAAAATGATACAACATTTTCACATCTAGGGGTTCTTGTTTTCCCAAAGAAACCTTTTATCACTATAATCTTTGTCATTCTTCCCACGCATGATTTTCAATTTCGTCCTCGGCAATGGCACCATTTTGTTAGCATCCATAATTGAACCCAAGGTTGTGGGAAGGTGGACTCCAAGGTAACAGTAGAACCACTTTATGAAAGGGAGTTGGATTATCCAATTATAGAGAGGGATCTCTCACAGATGTATAACAAGGCCAGACATAGTGTCAAAAAACGGGTTTCAAATATTTGGTGGTTGGAAATGAAATGAAAATATATTAGGCTATGGAGTCAAAATACCAAGAAAACACAATAGTTTGCATGGGAAAATGATTACAAGAGTGAGATAATGCGTTGATCATGGTATTTATGTTTAGGGGTCTGGTGAAAAATAGAACAATGATAGTCTGCTAACATGGAGCACCATTGAGATGAATTCCACGCCAGTTTTAGAAGAAATAATTTGGTGGATATCGAAGGCAATGGATAGAGCATATGAGAATGATTTCCTTACCATTATACACTGTGTCTATGACATGAAGAACACATAACATAAATAAGCACTCAAAATAACATGCACATGAGGAAACGAAATGTACAAACTATGATTTAGAAACAAAAAAGAATTCTTGTAATGCATATGAATGACATTCGGCTATGTATATTAATTCTAATATATCATAAAAAAGATAGTATTTACAAATTCAAGCCCAACCAACCCTTTTTTCCCTTTACAAGAGTATTTTTATAGCGATTCAGACCCCTAAGATTAATATTGAAACAGGGCGAGAAGCTGGTTACAATTCACGATCAAAATTTCAACTAACTAGAATGTGGCATCTCTGCCATGATTTGCATATCTAAAAAAAAAATTATGGAGAAAATACACATGCTTTGTTCGAATGGAAGCATGACACTTCTGACTCTGAGCTCGTTGGCTTAGAAAAGAATGTCTCAGGATGCCTTCGGGTGGCTCATTGTCGACTGGGATGGAACCAATTTCCTCTTTGTCGAGTTGCAATGTGTCTTTCTTCTTTTCATTTTTGTTTAGTTTTTTCTCAAAGGCACCATCAAAGGAACCTTTCTGCATGGGCCTAAGGTTGGCAAGAAATTTTTTGTTCCTTTTGTGCTCATCCTTCCGTACAACTTCCCCCTCTCCTGGTAAGACTGTTATATGAGGGGATTTGAAGAAGGGCCGCATTACTCCTGGTAGTAACAAGCCCTTGGAGTGGCTTGTCATTCTTGTACTCTCTACCTACCATAATGAGGGTCCTCCTATAGGAAATACACCGAGGTGCATCTTCAACCTCCTCACCACCTCAGAAAAAGTTGGCAAGTGGAACTCACAAAGATGGTGATGAAGCCTTTGGACCGCCCCTCTTTCAGTTTGAGCATTCACTCAGACAAACCACCCTTAGCAATGGTCACCACATATAGATATTACACAGACCACAACTAAGTTTGGGGGTTTAGGAGGGACGTTCGTTGGACATAAAATTCCAGGAAGTGTCTTTGCGGAGGTACAAATTTCTATTATGATAGTAATGCCCTCACTAGCCTCAAGAGGTCCATCTAATATGATGAAAGTTCCTATAGTGACCTCGTTGACACTGGAAGGAAATTATAATACAAAGAACGTCTCTTCCCTGATGGTTGATGCATCCTTGGTGAAAAAAATAGAGGAGCGCGAGAATGTAAAGCTATGCTCACCGACCAACAACACACCTTGAAAGACAAGATTTTCAAACAATAAAACCATCATGGATATCCTCTAGAACTATTAGAATTTTCAACAGAATGGCACTCCAGGTTTCTCTTCCATACTCATTTAATATCTGTTTTTTGGTGGCTCTGAATTGTGGTGTTTATATAGAGAGATAACTGGACACAGCGACGACTCATCATCATCCTTGCACACTTTTTCGTTGATTATCATGATGATAGCACGAGTGGGAATGTGAGCCTAGGATATCTCTTTCCATTTGGAGATCTAGTCACACCATCTTCTTTGCTGTGGCATTTCATTATTGTTTATGGAAAATAACTCTAGCATTATCCCACATTGTCAACCATCTAGCTCAAGGCCCATGGATTTGATCTTCCTTACCCTTTCTCTCTTGTTGAAGATGATATCAGAACAATTCCCTTTATTCACATCTTCTCACTTCATGTAGAAGCTCTACCTTCCCTATGCAGTTTCGACCTTTTAGGATATGGTTCAGATTTCAACATGCTTGATGCAGTGACCTTTGGGTTTAGGAGGGTTTTCTATGTTGTGGAGCCACCTCCTCCATTACAGGCACACTCTAATGGCATTGGGGCATTTGATTTTCCATCATTTCAGCCCTTCGCACATCTGTCTCGATATTTTGTACTGACAATGTCTTTTCAGAGTAAGCAGACCGTACGCAGATCCATACATTTCACTTTTGAATTTTCCTATTTGTGACATTTGATGAATACCACCACTTTGGACCTTTATATTTGAAACCTCCTTTGATCTCGACTAAACACATATACTGAAATATCAATTTTCATGAATCCCTGTGATTATTTGTCCCATGCATGTCTCATCAGTGGAGAGAATGTCCACCATGGATGTTTCTTCACCAATATATACACCATCGAAGCAACATATTTCATAGATTGGGAGACCAAAAAATCTACGAGCATTTCAATCTGGCGAAATTGATCTCATTCGTAGATCTACCTTCTGTCAATCGTGACCGTCGAAACTTGCGGTTTCTTTAACGCCATTTTGGGAGGATACAAAGGCACTTTTGATCGCTCTTGTGGTATTCGCGAAAAACCCTTTCTACTATTGATTTGGCTCATCCTTCGATATTGATCGCAAAAATGCTGCCCCTCTAACACAATTTCTTGGCCACCTTGCAACTAGAATCTTCACACGTTTTGTAGGATGTGCTTACTTTGTCTTACTTTTCCGCCATCTTCCACTGAACGAAAACCAATGATAACATGCTCAACGCATAATATCATTACCCATGTTCTCCAGGGATTATTCCCAACAAATCATAGAAATCACCTATGAAATTAGTCTGCTGCACAATACACCACAAAATGACCGTCTCTGTATATTAGGGCTTGTTCCCAATCACATAATAGTAAATCTAGTACATCGGGGCCTATGCCCAGTCCAATAACAATAGTCCTTGTCTATGAGGGCATATTCCCCACATATATATTCATATGAAAAGATAGTAAAACATGTGCATTGGGGCTTATGCCTAGTATATCTGTATAACCATCATAATTCATGTGCAGTGGAGCATGTGCCTAATATATAGACATAAAAATAACATCAAAGTAAATCATGTGTAGTGGGGCTCATTCCCAATATAGTTAAGGTCAAAATTCAGGATATTACATATGAGGGACTCATGAGTCTTATTTTGGTCTAGGTGTTCCATGTACCCTTCATGGTGATCACTATATGCGAATTTGAGGTTGTGTTTTAGGTAAAAATAGATTCTACATTCTATTTTTTTGTTGTAACATTGATGATTTGAGCTAAATTACCTTCATGCAGCTTATTTTAATATTGATGTTTTGATATTTATCTCTTACACTGTCTCTTTCTTCTATGTGACATGAAATTACATTGGAATTCGAGAAAGATAGGACTAGGAGCTATCTCTTCACATAGACAGTGTTCTAACATTAAAGGATACATAACTAATTTGAAAACACTTTTGCTAAGCATGAATGGGCTCATTCAAGTACATAAAACCATGTTGATTTTCACTATGAATATCTTGACAAATTTTTATCGTTTGTTTATTGTTTTTGTTTGAATCATTTTGTCAATTTTTGAAGTTTGTGTGTATTTTTGTACTTAAATATAGTTTTAGTCCCTTGAATTCTTATAGTTCTCATTTGATGCTTTATTTAATCCTTTGTTGTAGCTTGAATAAATATTGGTTTTAGTCGATTTCAATTGATTCTGAGGGTTTTAGAAAAGATGTTTTTATTACCTTTTAGTTGCATGAATGAATTGTCTTCACCTTTTTTATTGTTTTATGCTGATTGTATATTTTCTTTGTAAATACTTATCGTTATTCAAAAAAATAAATGAGCTCTACATAGGTAAGCGAAGAGAAAAATGGTCTATGAACTAGGTTCCTATGCATTTATTATAGGATTCCTATTGGCACGAGATCGACATTCATCTAATGCAATAATAAATTGGCATAATTACAATGCATAATTTTATTATCCTCCACGACCACAATTGGCTAGTGGAGGCCAAGATCGGGCATAATGTCTGATTCTATCTATTTATCAGTTTGTCAAGATACAGGTCCCCACATGTTCGCTGGACCATTAAGGGATGAGATAACAAGTGGAGGCCCCACTTTCCCTGAATCTAGTCATTTTAGTTGTGTTTCATAGACACATTTCAGTTATGACTCATGAGTCTACGGGTTCTGATGTTGATGATGTGATTCATGTTATTTAACTAATGTTTTTGTTCCTCTATTTTTGAAGTAGGTTGAAAAGTATTTATGATATAAAGATATCTATATGCCAATTTGAGGATGCATTTAAGGTAAAAATAGATTCTATATATTGTGTTTTTCAGTGTAACTTTGATGATTGGGACTGTATTTCCTTGATGTTAGTTATTTAAGATTGATGTTTTAATATTTAACTATTACATTGTCTTTCTTATTTGTAACAAAAAATTAAGTTGGAATTTTACGAAGCTTGGGCCTATCTTTTCAGAGAGATAGTGTCCTAGTATTAAAGTATAAATAAATAACTTAACAAGACTTTCTCTAAGCAAGAATGGGCTCATTCGAGTACATGAAACTGTGTTAATGTCTAGATTTGTACCTTGGAAGATTTCTATGGTTTTCTTAGTGTTTATGTATGTAGTATTTTGTCGATTCGAAATTTTGGGTTTATTTTAGTTAAAGATTATGTTAGTCCCTTGAATTCATTATGATTCTAGTTCTTATTGTATGCTTTAATGAAACCTTTGTAGTAGCTGCATTGGTTTCATTTGATTTCCTTTGATTCAAATGTTTGAGGAAAAATGTTTTTATTTCTTACCCAACTAATGCATTTCTTCATTTTTGTCCTCTTACAGATTTTGTTGGACTTTGTATTAGCCATATATGGGACAATTCCTTAATTTAGGTATTTCTTGACTTTTTGTAGTCTTGATATTTGTGAACAATTAGATCATAGCTGTACCATTTTACATTGTAACAAAATCTTGCAATATGTCTAGCATGATTGCATATCCAACATATAAACAAGTTTCTGGAATTTCCAAGATGTAATATTGCATAGAATTTACAGTCCAAATCTTTGTGTTAGTCCCTTGAATGCTTCTAGTCCTCATTTGCTGCTTGATTTAACCCTTTGTTTTAGCTTGAATCAAGATTGGTTTTAGTCGATTTCCATTGAGACAAGGTTTGAGAAAATATGATTTTATTGCTTTTTAGTTGCATGAACTAATTGTCTTCACTTTTCCAATTTTTTAATGCTAATTGTATATGTTATTTGTAAATACTTATCGTTATTTAAAAAAGGCTCTACATAGCTAAGCAAAGAGAAAAATAGTCTATGCACTAGGTTCCTATGCATTAAGTGTATGATACCTATTGACATGAGACCAACATTCATAAACTGCAATAATGAATTGACATAATTACAATGCATAATTGTAATAGCCTCCACGACCTCAATTGGCTAGTGGAGGCAAAGATCAATCATTATGTATGATTCTATTAGTTTACCGGTTTGTCAATATTCACATCCCCACATGTTCGTTGGACCATTAAGGGATGAGATAAAAAGTGGAGTCCCCACTTGCCATGAATCTAGCCATTGCAGTTGTGTTTCATTGACACCTTCCAACCGTGACTCGTGAGTCTACATGTCATGTTGTTGATTGTGTGATTCATGTTATTTGACTAATTTTGTTCCTCTATTTTTACAATACTTTATAAATCAGTCAAAGATTCGCTAGTTTTTACAATTTTTTGTAATGAAGTGAAATATTTGCCAAGATTTTAG
>LPNX010810361.1:3282-77808 GCA_001517045.1 Pseudotsuga menziesii | reverse complement strand
TATATATATTAATGCATTTAGTCACATAAACGCATCAGTGTGTTTAAAAAACATAGCAACACCAGTTGCATACTTTGTCCTTGAATCAAACTTTCATCCATACACTAGTGCGACATAACAACAAAAATGCATCATTTACACTATTTCACCATTATCGGTGCCATTTTGTATAAACACGTTGATTATAGACAATAGTAAATGAAAAAATCAGAAAATATGTTTTTATGTCGTATATCGACATCAGTGCACCTATACTACATGCACAATGGTGCTTTTAGGAAAAAAAAAACACATCGAATTTGATGCATTCGCTTGTTTCAAAAAAACAAAAACAAAAATAAAAAAATAAAAAAATTGGGCACACTTATAGTTTTGATCGAAATAATGAACCCATATTTTCCCAATATTTCTATATATATTCATAAATTCAAAAAATCTAAACTCCCTAAAAGGTGAAATCTTACTTTTACGAAATAGTGGAGGGATTTAAACCATAATATAAAGTTTTTCAAACACAACAAACAAAAATAAGCACAAATAAGAGAAGGGTTGCAACATTGAAGGTACATACACTAGCACAAAATGAGAAATTAATGAATAAAAAATGACTAAAATCAATCTATAAATGACTATTTTTGAGTCGACGACTAATAGTAGCTAATTTCCACTATCTTATAGCTAGTCGTATTTTACTTAGTCATTAATAGCTTGACTTATTAGTCATTGATTTAGTCATTGATAGTCAATGATTTAGTAACTAATTGCAACAATTAATGACCAAATATACGACTAAATAAACTACTAGATGATAACATATTAATGACCATGCTAAATACGACTAAGATACGATAAATTAGCTACTAATAGTCCTATATATGCGAATTTAGTCGATTTTGTAGTCACAAATTTATGATAGGGAAGGGAGGAATCGAACCACCAACCTCCTGCCTATGATTAGGCAGGCTCTCTACCATTGAGCTAGCACCCTTTAAGAAGTTGTTATTGCTTGATAATGATGATATTCAAAAAAATTTATGATAGATAACAATCTACAAACTACATAATTATTATTATTACAACTTACGAGTAACTAGTATTTATGATAAACTAATTTTGGAGAGCTATGTACATTTTTCCCCTATCTAGCATATCCATTCATGTTACCAGAGAGAACTTAATACCTATGTGATGGATGTGATACCAATTAAGTCAACAAATTTATGTAATATATCTTGGTGTTCTTGAATATATGAGAAAAATATCATTATATGAAATCAAGCAAAGTAAAAGTCAAATAAGGTAAGCAAACATTGTCATTCATAAAACAATCTATCAGTGAAAATATATAAATACATGAAAGCGAAAGATTTCAGACTGAGTGCTGCAAAGCATAAGATACCATATCAGCCAATTCTAGAAAATGAAACATATTTTTATAGAAGTCTGAAGGCTACCAAAATAAGCAAGAAAAACAAATTCAACATATATTTCAAAAAGTGTTGAATGAAATAATAAAAGCATACCCAACATTATAGTTGATACATTTTATATGAAAATCAGTGTGAAACATTCAATCATGTTTGTAAGTTTATCTATGGCCAACCTACCTTAGATATAGCCACAACTAGACTGATACAAATAATTATCAAAAATAAGGGAACTATAGAAGTGCACCATAGGAAAAGTAATAAAAACAAGAAAAAAAATCGACACGACGAAGGTAAGATTTGAGAACACAAAAATGTTGTATGGTTGTTCTACTATATTTGGACACACAGATGCCATAAGAAACATCAATTAGAAGATAACCAATTAGCTAATTTTCATTTATTATCCCTTGACTCTTTTACAAGGAAAGTTGAAGAGAATGAGACAAACCTGTTCTCCCATAATTTAGCTTCCCAGCTAACACGGACTTCCTCAATCTTCTTGATGGCCTTAAAAATATTTTGAACAACATTTCTATCATATCTCTCAGGCCTATTTCTTCTACTCTCAAACTCGAACATTGATGTCTAAACATGAAGTTTTAGACAACACAACCCTCATGTGCGCTACCCCCATGCATTTATATGCCAGGGCACCAGCTGACATTTATTTGTTTCTCTCATATGTTAAGGCACAAAAACTATAAAGGTAATAGAGAAACTAACCTATCAATATTTGAATCAACATGACTATATTTCAAAATTGCCTGAGAAATTTCCAAAAGTAAAGCTAATACAGTGTGCTCACATCCATATTGACTAATGAAAAAAATGGATAAAAATTTCAATTAAGAGCTTATGAGACTTACTCACAAAGCTTGGTAGTATCTGTATACACCTTCATAGTCTGAGTTGTTTCTCCATGCTTTGTATTTTCATAATTGCAAGGTTTCAATAATGAAGCACCATGAAGAAATTTTAAAGCCGCTGAAATTAACGACCATTGATTTCAAGGTCGCTACCTCCCATAGTATGCAACATGTATTGCAACTATGTTATACTTCTAAGGAAGTTAGCATTTTAAAGTTTGGATTTCATCAAATCATGAGAATAATTTTAGGCTATGTATAGAGGGATAAATAAGAATAATTAACATTAAGAAAACCTTTAATATGTTTGCAGAGTGTTTTAGATTCTTGCCCTCTTTCAGTATAGAACTTCCTGTAGCTTTCCCATGGTCTCTTCTAATAGGACTTGCAACAATTTCTCTGCTAGGATCCCTTCCTATAACTCCATTATATGTGTAGCTTGATAGATTACAAATAGTCATCAGGGCCAATAAATATCTTCAACTATATACATACCCTAAGTAATTAAATGATTGTGTTCAACTTATATACTTCTATAATAACCCTGCTTTTGAGGTAAATTCCGACAACAATAGAAGGGAATGAACCCTCAATTGCCCCCAATAAAACTAGGACATTGCAACAATAAACACTAAAATAAGGGGATGAACCTTTAATGACCCCCAATAAAACTTGGGCATTGCAATAGGAAACACTAAAATAACAACAAAGGATTTTTACGTACTCAATAATAAAGAACCCCATCAAACTACTTTTTTTCTGTAGAATTTACCTCATATTCAGAAACATATCCATCAGGTACAAAAAACCCATCACTTTCATCATCTTCCTCATATTTAAACTTATCTGTGTCAACCTCATTCTTTTCTTCCTCATCATCCTTGTCACAGTCATAAAGAATTTCCCCAGGATCTTCCTGAAATTTTTTTACAAAGTAAGAAAGTTAATAAAAATACTAAAAATAATCTTACCAAAGATATTTAGTGATGAGTACCTCTTCCCATTCTTCATCAATACCATTCTCATAGTCCAAAGAAGAGTCCTTCCTGAAAGGATTTTGAGGCCCAATGCCATCACTTCATAAAAAAAAGAGTCAGAAATAAAACTTCCCCTCTTGTCTACTACAATATTAAGAGTCCATGAGCTTCAAAGTGTTTCATATGTTCCTCATCATGGGATATCAAAATTAAAACACTTGTTTCTTTGATAGTTAATAAACTTAAAATTATGCAAACTATATTAACATTTTCTTTGAGAAGGTACCATAATAAGCAGGTCTATGGCTACGATCAAACTGCAAAAGATTTATTCTCTTATTGTGAAGCCTATTTTCTCTATGTACTGTGGTATTCCAATTATTTCAAGTCTTGCATCACTCAAAATTTCTTCTCAGTCATTTACAAGGATATTTGACATGAAATCATGATCTTCAACCTCACTATAGGTCCATTTTTTGTTTGTAGAGGATTTCAATTTTGGCAGCACTACAGCTTCAGCTGATGCCCCCTGCAACCAAAGTTCATTGAACAATACAACTTTGGGTTTACGTCGGATACCCCAACTTAGATGTCTTTGTGCAAAAGTGTGCCAATTACGATGGTGCCAAGATACCAGGTGTGACCTAAGTACATTGCACAATCAAATCGATTCAAATCAATGTACTTCGAATCTAGAAAGAAAACGACATATTTATGCCACATTTAGAAATTTATAAAAAGCTAGAACATCAACCTTAGAGGATCCCCTATCTCTGTATCTGCTACTTTCAGTAATATTTTATCCATTGACAACATAACACCACTGCAAATATGTGCATTTTCCTGCAAAGAATTATAAATTGTTTCATTCAATACAGTGGGCACTGTTTGAGTGTTAGGTGCATCTTTTTTAAGAAATCTGTCCATCAGTGTGGCATGTTTTTCTTTGCAAGTTGCTTTTTCATCTTTGCTTCTTCCTTTTCACATCACTTCTGTTCTTTTTCTGCCTCCTCTTGCTGTTGTCTCTTTTCCTTCTCTTGTTTCAAGGAAACTAAAGATGTTAGAAACTGTATATGGTGCCATTATGGAACACATAGTATAAGTGTTTACCTATTGGAATGATATAAATCTTAAATTGAAAAAAGAGGTTTCCTGCTTGAATTTGAAAGTTTAATTCTAATGGTAAGACAAGTATATTCCACATATACTACAAAAGTAGAAGACAATTTTTTTTGATAAATAACTTGATGAAATGGAATAAATAGAAAACACAATAAACTCAATATAGGATAACAAGTCCTCATAGTTGTAATAATATAACAAAGACAGTTGATATTGCCAACTTCTGACTTTTACAATTGCATCCTCAACTGGATTAATAAATCATTCAAATGTGTTTCAATGAGAAATCAAAGAAAGTGATGTAGCCTTGGAATATTACTTGAATTATGGCTTCCTTCTGGGCACAAGCTTTTTCCTTTTCCTACAAACGTAATAAAAAATGTTAGTAAAAACTCCGAACCTTGGATTTTAAAACTTGCATTCTTCCATAACATTCCAACTAACTTGTTGAACCTTCTCCCTTTTCAGCTCCTGCTCCAACCGTTTTTGTTCCATCTCACTCTTTCGTTCATTTTTTTCTTTCTCCTCCAACTTAGCTTGCTTGACCATTCTACATCAAAATAAGAGATGTTGGAAAACTTTAATATCTTTTACAAACAGTACATATCCAAAAGGATAAATCTAATAGCATCCAATTGAATTGACTTGCAAATTGATCCAATGCATAAATATGTGATTGAGAATCTTACATCTGTGCATTATTTTTCTAAATCAAGTCTGCAACTGTAGCACAAATAATCATGTCATCATCATCTTTAGCAAGCAATTCCTCAGCTTTGTCTACATCTCTTTTCCCACTTCCTTCTTATTCTAGTGATGACAGTGATGATAGCATTGTTGTTTGTAAATAGGAAAAAAACTATATATATAGTTATCTTTTCAATAGTGTATGTAAGACCTAAATGTTTTCTCTGAATTATGCTTTAGAAGCAATTACCCAATTCATTTCTATATGTTTACAGAAAAGTTAGAACTTGATCAAATGCTTGTTTTCACCATCAAGAACCATTGAATTTTACATTTTTTTCCTTTCACGACAAGAGAAAACTTATTGTTGGGCCCAAAAATGACCCCTTTTTTACCACCTTTACTTACCTCTTTTTGCCTCATCCTACTCCATTATGTACACTAACTATATGTTTTTCCTTCACTTGGTCCCTCAATTCATATAGGTATGGTTAATCATTGTCTTATTTTATTAATGCTTAGGATTGTTGTAATTAGGGCTCTAGATCTTGAATTATGCTAACATATGGTGGTTTTATAAAGATAATTGGAGATGTAAAGGATACAGGTGTAGCAGGCTGAACATGCCAAGAGAGGAATGAACATTCATTGCTGAGATAATCGACATCAATTCCATCGTTGCCAAAAGAACGCAGTTCAATGATACTATTCCACGCAAGCTGTACAAAGGTAGTTGCAACAGGATGGAATAGATTCAAATGCAACAGTGTGCCGCTGCTCAAGAATAGCTGCAATCGACAGAGTATCTTCTTGATTGATCATGATCATTATTTATCACTCGAGTAACAGTCTTCCTATATTTTCTGCTTCCATCTTGCCATGGCTGTAACAACTTATTGTAATTGGGGCAGCGTGAAGATCAAAGATCTTTATGGCTGCCCGATAGTAGTGGGAAGAAGTTATGATTGTAATTGTATAAATACTGGGAACTATTCCGAGCCAGGGGTTGGAAATTAATCGAATATATTGTATAAGCTATGAATAGGGTTGTGTGTTCATATGCCATTTTAATACAAGGAGTTTGATTCTTCAGATCTCTACATTCTAACGTGTTCAACTTCTAGAATTTTTGTTCGAAGGCTGGGCCCGCCTTCCCACAGGGATTGTTGAGTTAATTAGGTATTTTATTTATTTTGTTGTGTGGTTTGAATTTTATGATAAGTTCATTTATTTATAGTAAGCTGCGATAGTCATCGATTTTCCATGTGTTCATTTGAATGATCAGTAATTGCACCCCCTGTAAACTACAGTGTTGTGGTGTGATAGTCAACTATGTAGATTAACTTTCTCTTATGCAAATATTAGTTGTGACAACCTTATTCGTCCCTAGTTCTTTCAATTGTTTTTTTCTTTAGATCCTTGCAGTTTATTCCTTTACATTTATAATTGTAGAACTTAATTCCTGCACTTTGAATTCCTAGATTAAGTCAAATTAAGATAGTTGATACGGATCTTTAGATGGCTTGGAAATTGAGGATTTAACTTTCTACAAAAGTAATCTAGATGTCTATTTCCTAAATCTTTTAATTCTAGATTAAGGATTGTAAGAAGGTATTTGTGATTGCATTCTTAAGAAGGTAAGCTAGATTAAGTAGATTATGGGATGAGCTAGGCTGAACAGAAAAGTAGGGTCATTCATTTACAACATCAACTACTTAGTGTTTAAAGCATATACAGAGCACATTATCCTTGAAATAAGAGACTTCCCTTGGTTGACAATTTATATTGAACACTCTGTATGTTGGCTTTAATTAACTTGCATATAGGGTGCGCAACATTTTGGCGCCGTTGCTGGGGAGGATAATTATTAGACACCGTAGTAGTTGGATCCAGTAATTATATCTATTCATTTTCTTTAGTTTTTAAGTTTGCATGTTTTGGGTTGCATGAATACGAGAAGGGTACAGTGTGACATTCCTATAAATCCCAAAACGCCACAGAACACTAACATTGCAGGTGAAAATCAAGATCACAAGGGTAACTCCCCGCCTGAAGGGACGGTGCCTACACTCCAGTTCCCAATTCAACAACTAGAGGGGATAGGCCCCATGAAAAATATATCGCCATCGGTGTTGCCTCATTTTTATGGAAAAGCGATAAAGGTTCTGTATGAATTTCTTTTTGAATTTGACATCCTCTGTCGCAACTACGATTACACCGCCAATGCACATAAGCTGAAATTTTTCCTGCCACTCTGAAGGACAATGCATTACGTTGGTTCATGAGCTTGGCTGGGGGAACTTTCACTACCTGGGACTAGATGAAACAGGTGTTCTTGGAGAAATATCAGAATTATTTCAATACCAAGGATAAGAGAGAAGACTGTTTAAAATGGTACAAAGGGACGATGGAAGTCTGGAAGAATCTGTTGAAAGGATTTTATATAATGTGCAGAGAGCTGGACAGACTAATATGGGGTTAGATGTGCTCAAAATAATCCTACTTTGTGGGATTAGGGAAGATTTCCTGGACATGGTGAACCTATTAGGAAAGGGGGATATCTCAAAGGAGTACTTTGAAAAGATCATTGAACTATGCAAAAGGTATTGCAGGGGATCTTCCAGGAACAACAAACGGGACAAACGGGACAAATTAGAACGTGATGTATTCGGCATAGCGCAAAATTCATCTAATGGAGGAGCCACCTGGGAAGAAATAGGAAATCTCCTAGAAAATTTTAAGACATAAATGATGAGCTCCATCTCCTCAGAAATAGATGTCCTGGGAGCAAAGCAGAAACAAGTAGTAGAGGATCTCACACTTGGTATATTTTTCCCTAAATGTAGGAAGAACCACCCTCTAAAGGAGTTCCTGCTCGAAAAGGTAGAAGTGTGTCAGTTGTGTGAGCTGAACCATGACACAAAAGAATGCCCTTCACTACCTCAAGTGAAGGAAGTTCTACAGGAATCAACTCCAGATGTGGGACCGGCCTACTTTATTGCACAGAAAAATCCCTAGCGGCATCGAAATCAAGGTATGGCTCTTGACTTGTTTTCATTTCTGAATAACATGAATAATTGGAATAATATGCAGCACATGAATACACAATTCCCTTCATCTTATTCTAACCATCAATGGTATCTTTCTCAACCTCCGATGAAAAACATTAACTCCTAGAACCCTTGGACAGAGCCACCAAACCAACAAAATTCTTGGTCTCCTGGATGGAGGAAATTCCATCCAGGGAATGAGTTTCCCCATAACCAACCTCCTCAACAACTTCCACATCAAACATTTCCTCATCAACTATACCTTCATTAACAATACCCTCAGCCTTATCAGTAGTCGCAACTGCAACTCTAGAATAATGTTATCCCCAATATGCCGATACGACCATAGCTGCTTACTCAACCTAACCCCAACCCAAATAATAAAGCAGTCCATCAGTTTGAGACTGCTAACATGCCTACTTACTCCATTAATCCAGTACCTTGTAATGACATCCACTTACAATCAGGGAGGGTAGTGGAGCCTTTGGTCATTGAGGATGTTCCATCCTCTGTGCGTGAAGAAAGGATGAACCAATAGTATTTATCCAATACAATGACCCCCATTATTGAATACGTTGAATATCCTACCAATATTCTAGCTGAAACACAAGAATACACATTTATCAACACACAACCTACACAATTGATTAGGGAACCACCTGTTGTAGCTACAACCTTTTTTCCCAAAATTTTAAATTTTAGGGCCCTCCTTTTGATTTGCTTCTATTAAATCTAGCCTAGGATTTTTTGGTTATACTAAATCTACCCTGGAAGTTCAGATTTTTTGCTTAAAATTTGATCCTTTTCATCGGAAGATTAGTTGGCTATTATTCTGATATAGGAAGCATAGTCAACTGTCTTTGCGGCATTGCGGAAGTTGAACGGTTTACCTTGCCAACAAATCTTCATATGCCCTAGTCGATACATCGAAGCCGCGGTTTATTTTTGTCTTCATTTGTTTTTCAAGCTTAATACTTAGCATTTTTGGTTGCCGATGAATTTTTATAGCTATCGAAATGGTCTATGACAATCAACCGGAGTACTAGTCCTTTACACTACTGATGTTGCAGGAGGCAGGGGATGAACATTCTGAAAGTTAGTTGTTTCCTCACCGATGCCTTAGAAATTAGATGTTTCAAGTTCCGATACCTTTTTAAAAATGTGGAGTCACGATACTACATTTTACGTTGCCGACACTACGAAGGATGTTTGGTTTTGAAGTTCCAAGAGTTAGTGTTTTTTTTCTCGCCGAGGCCTTAGATTTAGGTGTTCTAATCTCTGACACATGTTAGGATGTAAAGTCATGAGGATAGTACTTTAGATTAGCGATACTACAGAGGATGTACAGTATGAAAGTTTCACACTTAGTGCTTAGAGCTATCGATGACCGATATGTTTAAAAGTCTCCCGGGTCCATAGTTGTTTTTGTGCCTATTGTTGCGGCAACCATCCAAACTTCTCCCCCGATTAACTTAGGTAGTGTTTTCCGATAGGGTTTTGTCACACCGATAGTTTCCATCGAAGGCTATATATATGAGGGGAGCATTATTTTATTATGTATCCATATTGTCAATTGCTGTTTGCTTCAGTATTTGTCATTTGCACCGATTCACATGCCTAGCTATCCAAACTCAATTCGCTAGCATTGCTACCATGGAGATTTTTCCATCCCATTGACTACACTCTTGTTTTCCAGGTAGGTGAACCATGGCCTTGTTGTTTTGGTTTTTTATTGGTTGATTTGGAACAATTGGTTTTCTTGCCCTGGTTAGGTTTTTCATGAGTTAGGTTTGTTTGCATAAAGAGATGTTTGTCTTTATGGTGTGCATGATGTTTTATTTGAGGGTGAATAGTTATTTGTTTATAGTTTCTTTAGCGGGAGGATTTTGAGGCTGCATGACTGTTGAGCCGATATGGATGCTTTTGCTCCAGTGCGAAAGGCTGGGGAACGGTGCAGACAAGTGTTTCGTTCTCTGCACCACTCGTTCCTTTGGTTGTCCATAGTCATCCAAGGGGGTGTTAAACTATTGCTTGCACTTACCTTTTCCTTGGGACTATGGAGGTTTTCCATTTTTTGTCAGGTTAGGCTTTTTACAACAGGAACAACATTGTATAGGGTTAAATGCTTTGAATTTGGTTTTTGAAGACTAGCAGTAGAAATAATGTGATTCATACTTTTATGTGATATCGGATTAGTTTGAATGTGGCCAGGGTTAAGATAGAGAATTTTTGTTTTTCTCTCGGGGTTGTGAATTTTATAGACAGTGGACTTAGGCGGTTTTAAGACACAACCTGCAGGATTTTTATTTTGCTTTGTCAAATTTTTCATGCATTGAATACTGTGTGTAGTTTATTTTTCAGAATGCATATGGAGGAGGTAAACCAATTAATATAGTTTTTGTTTATTGTTAAAACACTTGCTAAAAGATCAGTGGGTCTAAGAACATGTTGTGATTGTGACAGAGTGATTATTGTAAAGAAAATATGTCTAAGAGACAAAAGAAAAAGGCTCCTGTGGTTGAAGGAGAACCTAAGGTTGAGGATATATATGAAGATACCAAAGCTTACAATGGGGTCGAAATGGAGTACAAATGGGGAGAGATCTATAGGATGATTGCCAATCATAATGTACCTGATGTGGGATTTGATGAGCTAACCATTTATGCAAACATTGAGAAATAAGCTCTCATGAAAGTAGCCACAAGACCTAAGTTGTTCCCTTGTTCAGAGGTGATACGCTGGATTTTTCCTAGGGCAGATGTAACTACAATGATTCTTGAAAATACTGCTAAGCAGGGCTACGCTGCATATAGCCCTGCATATGAACTATGGCATATCATCTGCCTTCTGCCCAGATTTACTTGACAGAAAGTTGGTTGAAAGAGATAGCTATGGATCTGGTAGAAAAAGTTAAAAGAATGATGATACCAGGAAAAAATCCTAGACTAGACCTTTCGGAGAGTATGATACCTCTGCTCTCCGTACTCCCTATAGATTCATTGCACTGATGCTAAATAGGATTTTTGGTAGAGTTCATGGGAAGAGCTTCAAGATATTATGGATACTAATTATCTTCTATGTGGCTACTTAAGGAACCATTTTTAATTGGTCAAACATAGTGTCAAATAGCCTCTCATCATGCATATCCACAGCCTTGGGAGGGGTATCGCAAAAGAAATCAAAGTTCTATATGAGCTCTATCCTGATTGACTGTATACTGTGAACTCAGTCTTTTCCAGCTTTGATATGTAACTGGGAGAGGGACAGGACCCCAGTGTACACAACATATAGATCGTTATGGGGCCATAAATATTATAGCTATTACAGGGAAATCTGCAAACACTTCATCATGCCCTTGTATTCCCTAATTTTCTTGACTGAATGCAACTGCATGTTTGAAGAAGCATTCAAAGTCATCAAGGAGTTCAGAGATTATTATTTAACCCAAGAAGGGTTTTATATAAGAATCATATGGTGATTCTAGAGGCCCTTCCCTACTCGCTAAGTATGTCACTGACTATGTACTACACAAAGAGATAGTTAAGCAGGTGTATATTGATGGTGTGGGGAATTTCTTGTTTGAACATAAAAAGGAAACATATCTTGCAGTACCTTTCCTACTTGGTAGCTACAAGTTTTCAAGAGTAAAACATGCTACATAATTTGTTCAGGAGCTGGAGCATTTCAATTTTGGCGAAATGAATTTTCATAGGAATGATTCCTCAAATAAAGTAACAGATTACTGCAAGGAAGCACGAATTAATTTTGAATATACTGATTTTTGGGATAAGGATGAGGCAACATTCAGAAGTACAAAAAACATAACTTCCCTTAAAAAGAGGTTTAAACAGAAAATAACTACTATCGATGGAAAGGGCAAAACTTCTGAGAAGACTAAGACAATAGAAGAGGAAGAGGCCAAAAAGAGAGAATAAGATGCTAGAAGGCTAGCATAGGAAGCAGAGATCTGGTTGAAGAATGAAGAAGAAGAAAAAAAGTGAGCTACAGAGGAAGCAACAAGGAAGGAAGAGGATGAGAGAAAGAGAAACGAAGAAGTGAAAATCAAGAAAAACCAGGAAGAAAGTGAAATTTTGAGATTAACAAGATCTGAAAAGGACCAACAAACTACTGAGCAGGTAGATATATAGGGAGGACAATATCACACAGATCAAGGACATGGACAATATAATCCTAATCCCCCGGAGCCTACTGCATCTTCTAGCAGTACAGTGGGACAAGCTTCATTTTCTGGAATAAATTTGATCCCCTTCATGCCTATAGAAGGGGAGGAGGTTCCTGACTTCAGTACTATTTTCTATGATAAGCAGAAGAAAAGGATTGTAAAAAGAACCGAGGAAATGGTTGAAACTGGAGGACAGTCAGGAAACATGATAACAGATAAAACCTTGGTGCATGGAACAAATATAGATCCAAGATTGATAGCAAGAGATGGGGTGGCATTAACCCAAGCAACTGAAGATAACACAGACAGGCTTATGATGAACCTCGAGTAGTCAAGAAAGAATGCAGCACAATTAAAAGAAACATTGAAGAAGGAGAGGGATGAGGGTCAGAAGCTGAAAAGGAAATATGAAGACATGATGAATGAAGTCAAGACTTCAAGAACATAATTCCAGACTCTACAAGCAAATAAGGAGGATTTATAGATTTCTGTGGAGAAAACGGAAATGAATGTTCATGATAGCTTAGCTGAATTACAAAAGCTACAGCTAGAGCATCAACTGTTGAAAATTGAGAGAGATGATCTTCAGGTATCCTATGAAAGTCTAAGTGCAAAGAAGGACCAGTTGTAAAGCAAGGTTGTTGAGTTAGAAATATATAAGGATACCATAGAGGAAAGAGAGAAGCAATATCAAATGCAGGTGGCAGCCTTAGAAGAACAAAATACTTCATTGACAGCATCACTGAAAGATGCTATGGAACAGAAGACATACTTCCATCCTTTGAAAGAACATGTTCTTACTCAAAGAAGGAAGATCCACCAATTACAGATATGCATTGAGGAAGAAAGGTGTAAAATTTTACAAATTGACACCAGATTAGAGGAAATTTTGGACACTAGTTCATATTTTTTGGACAGATCTCAAGATATTTTGGAGATTCTAACGGGAAGAATGGTATGGACAGAAACAAATAAGGAATCTCCTGCAGAGTTACCAGTCAAGGGTCAGCAGAGTTTAAAAAAAGAGTATGATTTATTAGAATTTTCAATTAATTTGGCAGAAGAATTCAAGAAAACTGTGAAGAAAATAAAGGGAGCAAGTGCCGAATACTGCAGGAGAGTGCTTGCTAGATACAATAGATGCCATATTTCTGTAGAGAAAAGATTGGACATGATATCAGAACATGAATTGTTTATAGAACATCTACAGAATAGATATCAGGAAGACGAGCAAGAGATCCAACAGGTCAAGGACCTAGATGAACAAATTTTAAAGAATACGGTGGCACATGCAGTTGTAAGTATACATCTACTAGAAGATCAGCTGCGCCTGATTCTTGCAAGGATAGAAGGGGTAAAGAACCAGGCTACTAAATATGATATTAATATCCGATTTATTGAGACTTCTGGGTTTGAAGGCATAGCAGTAGAGGCCCATGCATGGAAGAAGTTCATCAACAACCAAGCTGGCCCCTCTTCATAAAGTGTTCTAAAAAAAATTGATTTAAAATGTAATATATTGTACTAATTATGTGCACATGCTACGAGACACAATTTTGGAAATGAAAGGTTGGGGAAGCTCAAAATTCATTGAGGGGTATCCCAAGGGTTTTTGTTATTGTATAAATATAGGAGAGTTTAGATGTAGAAAAGAATTTTTCCCAGACGATTTTTGAGAGTGTATTGTAAGAAGAACTATTTTCTTTTACAATAAAGAGTTACATGTTTCTGCCAGAGAAAGTTTGGTTGAATGTTTCAAATGTTTCTCCATTAACTGTGAGATCATTCTAACTCATTGAATTTCTTTTCATGTTATGAATGTACTCTAGTTTATTCTGTAAAATTTCCACTTTGAGTAATGAAGATTGTAACTAACAATAAGCTATCTTGTTGTTTATATTTCTATTGATGTTCATGTGTTCTGAAAAATTTAACAGCTATCTGTGATATTTCCTAATGCATGCACTAAAATACATTACTCACCATTAATGATATTTTTTCTCCCTAGGGATAGGTTAATAAGTCTTAGTTAGTTTCTTGTTGTTTGTGATTTAGATGCGATAGAGGTAATACGAGAGATAAGAACTTGCACATCACATTGTGACCCTCCTCATTATCTCTATCGTCTGCATTCTTTAGTTAGGCACTTGCACATCATACCTTAAACATAAAAGCTGAAAATATAAATGGTAGACTGGGTCATAACTGGTAAAACATTTTAATTTGTTACTTGACCTATGGTAGCCGGACAGATTCCCCATACCAAACAGTAACGGGCTAGTTGGGAACGTTTATTGGGGAGAATCCCTAACTATTGTTACCTGTGATTTTCCATGAATCAATAGTTTTTGGCACCAGAAGGAGGGCCACCAGTGCATGGCTGGCCGAGGAGGCCCGCTTCCTCGAAATCACTCCACCGGTGATAGTTCTGAAAGTAGTTTGCTTCACAAACCAACTCCTGAAGATAAAGATAAAGGGTATTTGTATCCTGTCGATAACGAAGTGGTTGATGATTTAAGAAGATTCACTAGGGCATATGCGAAAAATATTGGAGGATTACCTATCATTTTTGTCCTACCTAGAAGAGTGTATCAAAATAAAGATCACCCTCAATTAGAAGACTCGGTGTTGGTAGAAGATCTTGAAGAACTGGTAGAAGAAACCTTACAAGAAGTTGATCAACATTTAAATCAATTAGATCTAGGTTCACCTTACTGTTCACCTTTTCAGACCCCTGTTCAGTCACAACCTCATTCTCCACTTAGAATTATGGCTAATGTAAATGAAAACCAACCACCTCCACAACTTGCTTGGAGGGCTAGGTCACCTTTAAATTTGACACCTCCCTTGCATGATTTTCCTCAAGCTTTTGACAAGATGTTACCTAAGTTTGAACCAAGTGAAGGAATTTTGGTAGATGATCATTTACAAAGTTTTTACTTGGTTGTAGAAGGATTATGAGCTATAGAGAATGAAGATGTGGTGTGTAGATTGTTTCCCCACACCCTGAAAGGAAAAACAGCCTCATGGTATTTTTCCCTTCCTGCAAATTCAATCACGGATTGGAACACATTTGAGAGAATGTTTAAAAGTAAATATGCATTCCAGAAAACTCATGCAGCTTTAATGAAAGGGTTATGTGCTATAAAGAAAGAAAGGAAAGAAAGAGTGCATAATTTCACTCAAAGATTTGCTGCTTACCTAAACAATTTCACTGCAGCTAATAAGCCATTTGAAAATGCTCTAATAGAATGCTATACCTTAGCCCTTGGGCTTGATATAGCCATGTTTGACAAGAGATCAGTGAGACCTACATTAACAGAAACCTAGGAAGAAGCTGAGAAGGTAGAGGTTGAGATGGAGAGTATCAAAAATTACCTTGTGCAGACGGAAGAAAAGACTTTTGGAAACAAGAAACCTTTATTACTGACTAAACCCAAAGAGGAGAGGTCACAAGATTTTGAAGGAATGGTGAAGATGATGCAAAAGTAATCGAACAGAGTGATAGATTTAGAGAAGGACAAGGAGGCTCATAAATCATATAAGCCTTATTATAAAAAAAGGGAAGACAACAGTCAACCTAAACCTCCTCCACACAGTCCTACATCGATGAATTTAACTGATGTAGACATGGATACTTTTTGTATCTTTCATCAACAACCTCATTCTCAGAAGAATTGCCCAGAATGGATTAATTCTATGACATTAGTAATGAATCAAATATTGGATTCCAAATTGATAGAAACTGGTAAGGAGGAAGAAAAATATAATCAATCTACAGAAAAACAAGAGGAATATTGTAAATAAGAATCTCAAAGAACCTGAGATGGGGTGTGATATTGTGGAAGACATTAAAAAATATAAAGCAAATATCTCATTGTTTGAAATGTGTAATTTACCTGAGCAAAAAGAGAAAATTTTAAAAGCACTTGAGGTACCAGAAGAAGAGCCTCCTACTGACAACCAACCTGAAGATGAAATTGGTGAGGCAAGTGTGGGAGGGAAGACTAAGTATAAAACCCTGACATTTCTCCTAACTTTTGAGATTTTCAACTATAATGTGCAAAACTGTTTAGTGGAATCAGTAGCATCATTCAATGTTATGCCACTTTTAGTTTGCAAGAAAATCAATGGACAACCTAAACCATCTACTTGGCAAGTTTTTCAATTAGATAGGACAGCTGTAAAAGTAATAGGAGAAATGGAGGATGTTCTGATTCACTGATTCTCACATGAGAGGGTATGTCAGTACATTGACATTGTAGTAGCAAACATACCAAATTCTTATGGACTGGTTTTGAGTCAAGACTTGTCAGCAAGGCTATATGGATACTTTGCATTTGATTGGTCACATCTGTGGTTGCCTCATAAGGGAAGTCCAAACTAGATAAAAGTATTAAGAGAGCCTCAAATGAAATACAATGTCACTTAGTTAGAATGAAAAAATGAACCAGTAAACTGTGTGTTGGGAAATTATTTCATTGAATTAGAACCGGGAAATTACCAAGCTGAAGAAGCCAGTAGTATACCTAATACCCAACCCGATTTCCTTCGATTTTCATAGGATGATGATATTGATTGTAATATAGTAGATCTAGTTTTAGATGTAGTCTTTAATTCAAATTCAGTAGAGGTAGATAGTTTTGGGACTCTTTATTTTGATGGTTCTAAAACATTAGAAGGATCAGGATCTGGCTGTGTCTTGATTGATCTAAGAAAAAACAAACATTTTCTCTCTTGTAGATTAGAATTCGAATGCACAAATAACACATCCAAGTATGAAGCACTAGTTCAGGGACTTAAAAAGGCAATATAACTGAAAGTAAAAAATATGAAAGTATATCGAGATTCTAAGATTGTTGTTAAGCAAATTCAGAATAAGATACACTGTATTTCACCACATTTGAAAGCTTACCAGAATGAAGTTTGGGATTTTCTTATAAATTTTCATACATTCAATATTGTGTCTATTCCTAGATTAAATAATGCAGAAGCTGATTTACCAGCTGCCTCAAATGCAAGGCTAGTACCTTCAAATAATAAATGCTCTATTGAATTACTTTTCAGGCCTTTTGTTCCAGATATGATTACAAATCTACGGGTTTTTGACGATGATCAGCAAATTTTGGAGTGTTTGATGAATGATGAGACCTTCAAAGGAGCAATAATAGATGATGAAGAACATCAAGCATAATTAAAATTTGAGAACTTGATTCCTAAAGGAGTCAATACCTTGGAACTAATGTTTAATTTAGATGACAAATTCAGAAAGCCAGTGAATGTCAAGACTCATAGCTCGTCCTTACAATTCGAGTTGATAAATTTGGGGACTGAAGTTGAACCCAAATATGTAAATTTGGGGAGGTGTTGTTCTCTGGGCAAAAGAAGCAAGTTCATCAATCTTTTCAAACAGTACAAAGATGTGTTTTCTTGGACCTATGAAGAGCTTAAAACTTATGACACAAAGATCATACAACATGTTATCCCAATTAAGGATGGAATCAAGCCTTACCAATAGCCTTTGAGGAAGATGCATCCTAAGCTCGAACCTTTGATTCAAAGTGAAGTAAAAAAATTGTTGGATGCTAAAATCATATTTAAAGTCAGACATTCGGAATGGGTTTCTAATTTGGTGCCAGTAAGGAAAAAAGTTAGGAGAAATCAGGCTCTGTGTAGATTTTAGAAACGTTAATCGTGCATCAGATAAAGATAACTATCCTATCCCACCCATGGAGCAAATACTGCAGATGGTTTTAAGTTCTGAATTGTTTTCATTATTAGATGGATTCTCTGGTTATAATCAAGTATTAGTAGTTGAAGAAAACAGGCTGAAAACCACATTCAGAACCAAGTGGGGAACTTTTGCATATAGGAGAATGCCGTTTGGACTTATTAATGCTGGAGCTACTTTCAAGAGGGCCATGGATATAGCTTTCTGCGGTCTGATTTACCATAGTGTTGTGGTTTATCTAGATGATGTCACAATATTTTCAAAAATGAGAGAGGAATATTCATTTCATCTGAAACAAATTTTCGAGCGTTGTCGGAAATATGGTATTTCACTAAATCCTAAGAAATGTGTGTTTGCAGTCATAGAAGGAAAGCTACTGGGTCATGTTGTTTCTAAGAAAAGGATCTCCATAAACCCAGAAAGGATTAAAGCCATAGAATAGGTCCCTTTACCCCATAATAAAAAGGGCATGCAATCATTTATGCGGACAATCAACTTTGTGCGAAGGTTTGTACCACATTTTGCTCAAATTGTCAAACCTTTGCAGCAAATGGTTAAATAGAGTGAAAAATTCAAATGGACTGATGTGGAGAAGAATGCATTCAGTAAGATAAAAACATCTGTTGCTCATGCACCATCACTCAAAAGTACAAACTTCGAAAGGGATTTTATTCTGTACACTTTTGCATCTAATGATTCATTAGCAACTGTGCTTACACAGAAGGAAGATGGGGGAGATGAGTACCCCATATCCTTTATGAGCACTGGTCTATAGGGAGTTTAATTGAATTATCCAGCAGTTGCCAAACAAGCTTATGCAGTTTTTAAAGCGGTAAAACAATTTAGGCCATATATACTTAAGAATCGCACCAAAGTAATAGTTCCACACCCAGCTGTGTGATCTCTTTTTGTACAAAAGGAATTAGGAGAAAAAAGATGCAACTGGGTGACTGCCTTACAAGAATATGATCTTGAGTTCAAACTAGCATCCATAGTAAAAGGACAAGGATTATGTAAACTAATGACTGAAGGTCAAAATAATGAAGAAAATAGTTGGGATAATTAAGCTGAGTTACATATGGTGGATGTATGTCCTTTTTTTATAGCTCCAGATTCCTGGTACTGGGACCTAGTCCATTACCTTCAAGACGTATATTTTCCGGAGCATTGGAGTCCCAAACAACAAAGAGAATTACGTCTAAAATCAGCTTCATATCAGATAATTGATGGAGTATTGTTCAGAAAGAACTACGATGTAGTTTTTTTTAGGTACTTAGAATAGGAAGATGCAAAGAAGGTCATAATAGAATTGCATGATGGGCCTACTGGAGGTCATTTGTCCATAGATACAACAGCACATAAGATTCTCAGTTCTGGATATTACTGGCCTGCACTGTTTAAGGATGCTCATTCCCATGTTAGAAAATGTGATGCTTGTCAAAGAGGTGTTGGAAGATAGGCTAAAGTAGCAGGGCCTTTAAAACTATAATGATATCAGAACCATTCGAACAATGGAGAATCAATATTATTGGAGAAATAAACCCAAATTCTTCCTTGCAGCACAAGTATATTTTGACAACAGCTAATTACTTCACCAGATGGGTCGAGGCTATTCCGTTACGAAAAATAAATGAAGATGCAGTCATGGATTTCTTACAGAATCAATTATGACCAAGTTTGGGGTTCCAATTTCCTTGTTTTTTGATAATGCTACTTACTTTCCTTTTATTAGATTAACTGCATTTGCTAATTAAAGAGGAATCAAGTTGCATTATTCTGCAAACTATTACCCACAAGGAAATGGTTTTGTAGAATCCACAAACAAAAATTTGATTAGGATTCTAAAGAAAACCATAATAGAAAATCAGAGAAGTTAGCATTTAGCATTACCTAATGCTATTTGTCTTGATAGAGTCACACCCAATAATTCCTTAGGTGTGTCACCATACACTCTTGTTTATGGAAAATAAGTTATTCTTCCTCCCAACATTTTGTTACCATCTTCTCTAATAGCTCAGAAATCTAGAGGTATCGATAATGAAATCCTACAGATCATAATCTATAATCTTTTAAAGTGAGAAGAGTCTAGGTCTAAAGCCGAAGAAAGATTTAAGCATCAACAGGAAATAGTGAAGTGTTGGTTTGATAAGCATAAAGATGGGAACAAATAATTCGAAGTAGGAGATATGGTTCTTAAGTGGGATTATCTGCACGATGAAAAGGGAAAGCACACTAAGTTTCAACAGTTATGGGTAGGCCCTTTTTAAATTGTAGCAAATCTTGGCCCCTCAA
Organism: Pseudotsuga menziesii; assembly: GCA_001517045.1. Lineage (NCBI taxonomy): Eukaryota > Viridiplantae > Streptophyta > Pinopsida > Pinales > Pinaceae > Pseudotsuga > Pseudotsuga menziesii. Next base: position 57,470 of record LPNX010810361.1, on the reverse strand, counting down.
CTTACAAGTTGCAAGACTTACAGGGGTGGGAAGAGAACTTACCAGTAAATGGTTTAGTTCTCAAACCTTATTTTTCTTGATCTTTTATTTTGTTGTTTTGTAGATAAATCAATTGTTGGTTTGTTTTATTTTTGAGGATTTTTGGTTTTGTTTTAGTTAGGTTTTGATTGATCATAATGTTTAATAAAGAAGCATGAACTTTGGTTGCATGGAGTTCATCAGAATTCTGGATTAACTAAAATCTTTGATTAGAAGACTGTGTACTATTAATTTATTTTATGTTTGAAAGAACTTTTTCAAGTTTAGTAGTTTTCCTAAATGGTTATGAACACATTAAAGTCCTACTTAATTCTTGTGAAATAAATCAGGATCAAAAGGTCCAGAATACTATTTCGAGGATCCATTCATCTCACACTAAAAAATGTCTTAGAGAGTGACAACAAAAGACCCATGGAAAGGAAGCAAGGTAAACAATATATTACATTTAAATGATTCCATGTCAGGAATTGAAAGCCAAAAGGCAAATAAGAGTCAAGACCTCCTCGGAAAAGCAATATGTATCAAAGCAAAGTACTGAACCATATTAGTACGTATAAGATTGCCAAAGTTGCAAATGGATATATCTGTTTACCATATGTTACAATCCTGTGGTGTCTAAGCTAGAAACTACTCAAAGACAGTGGTTAAAAAAACTAAAATTCATATTCCTGGCCTCAAAAGAGTTATCTAGACTTTGAAATCTTAGTTCCCATGTTCCCTAAATTCGACTATCATTAATGATTATAGTGCATACATCTGTCATTTGGGAAATCCAGATATATTGAAGAATTTAGCATGTTGGTATTGTCAAAACAGTCTATTGGTCAAAGAAGAAATTGTTCAGAGATTTGTGTTCACAAGGTAGTCGCCAATTGTTGCAACTGCAACCTTTTTTCCCAAAATTTTAAATTTTAAAGCCCTCCTTTTGATTTGCTTCTATTAAATCTAGCCTAAGAATTTTTGGTTTCACTAAATCTGCCCTGGAAGTTCAGATTTTTTGCTTAAAACTTGATCCTTTTCATCAGAAGATAAGTTGGCTATCCTTCAGATATCGGAAGCATAGTCAACTTTCTTTCTGATGTTGCAAACGTTGAATGGTTTACCCTACCAGAAATACTTCATACGCCCTAGCCGATACGTTGAAGTGGCGGTTTCTTTTTGTCTTCGTTTGTTTTTCGAGCTTAATACTTAGCCTTTTTTTTGTTGCCGATGACTTTTTATCGCTATCAGAATGGTCTACGACAATGAACCAGAGTACTAGTCCTTTACGTTGTCGACGTTGCAGGAGGCAGGGGATGAACGTTCCGAAGGTTAGTTGTTTCCTTGTCGATGCCTTAGAACTTAGATGTTCTGATTTCCTCTACCTTTTTAAAAATGTGGAGTCATGGTAATACATTTTACACTGTCGACATTGCGGAGGATGTTTGGTTTTGAAGTTCCAAGAGTTAGTGTTTTTTTTCTCACTGAGGCCTTAGAGTTAGGTGTTACGATCTCCGACACACGTTAGGATGTAAAGTCGCGAGGATAGTACTTTAGATTGCCGATACTACGAAGGATGTACAGTATGAAAGTTATACACTTAGTGCTTAGAGCTGCCGATGACTGATATGTTTAAAAGTCTCCCAGGTCCATAGTTGTTTTTGCACCCGCTGTTGCGGCTACCATCCAAAATTCTCTCCCGATTGACTTAGGTAGTGTTTGACGATAGGGTTTTGTTCCACCGACAGTTTTTGCCGAAGGCTATATATATGAGGGGAGTGTTATTTTATTATGTATCTGTATTGTAACTTGTCATTTTCTCCAGTCTTTGTTGTTTGCACCGATTCACACACACAGTTGTCTACTACAATGGAGATTTTTCATTTATTTACAGTAAGCTGCAACAGTCATCGATTTGCCGTGTGTTCATTTTAATGATCAGTAATTGCATCCCCTATAAACTACAATGGTGTGGTGTGATAGTCGACTGTGAAGGTTAACTTTCTCTTATGCAACTGTGTGATAGCTGTGACAGCCTTGTTCATCCCTAGTTCCTTCAATTGTTTTTTTTCTTTAGATCCTTGTAGTTTATTCCTTTACATTTATAATAGTAGAACTTAATTCATGCACTTTGAATTCCTATATTAAGTTGAATTAATATGGTTGAGATGGATCTTTAGATGGCTTGGTAATTGAGGATTTAATTTTCTGCAAAAGTAATCTAGATGTCTATTTCCTGAATCTTTTAATTCTAGATTAAGGATTGTAAGAAGGTATTTGTGCTTGCATTCTTAAGAAGGCAAGCTAGATTAAGTAGATTATGGGATGAGTTAGGCTGAATAGAAAAGTAGGGTCATTCATTTACATCATCAGCTACTTAGTGTTTAAAGCATATATAGTGTGCATTATCCTTGAAATAAGAGACTTCCCTAGGTTGACAATTTATATTAAACACTCTGTATGTTGGATTTAATTAACTTGCATATAGGGTGCCCAACACTTATCAAAATTGAATGGGGGAATTGGTTGATATAATAAACCACTCAGATCCTATATGTTGCAAAATAGGGATAGTGGCCATGATGCACCACAGTAAGTCTAAAAAGGTTCATAATATTTCCTGTTGAAACGTTCATTTGCAAAATGTCATATAGTATATGTGTAGGAATATTGACAATATCCTATGCTATCTATCCTAAAAAATACTTAGCAAGAAAAAATGAGCAAGATAGACACATGGAAAACCTTATATCAAGTGCACTAGTGAATTATATTTCGTAATTGGCACAAAGTATTACAACAAGCAACCACCTTGCTTGTCTGAGAGGATGATGGAATGAAAGTTTGTAAATTCGTAAGCAGTTTAAAGCAGAATTAAATATCATCAAAAGAAAATCCCATTCCAAGTCAAGGCATTCAAATTTCAAACATATACTTATTTTGCTGAGGAACTTCATATCAACGAACACATAGAAGCATGAGATATGAAGAAGATTAAACATGCAAGAAAACTTCCCTTTTCCTGCAACCCTAGCCAAAATCCGTTGAATCCCTAAGGTAGTATCAGTGATGGAAAACTCCCACTAATTAACTGTAGCGTACCCATACCCCATTATCATGCATAATTAAAAATTTCATCGACAACCTTTATTGTTCATTGAAACATAGGGAATGGACACAAACCACTTCTCAACATTTCCAACACTCTCATGCTCCCTATCGGCTTCCATTGATCAATTCGACAATATGCAAGGAAATATCTCAGAGGAGATAAGACGATAGAGAGAAATAGTGATGAAAATAAACAATCACAAATAGTCTCGCATTTGGAATCAAATCAATGGCTCAGGATCATCCTACAAAAATCAATGGTGTGGAAAAATTGAGTTGCGGGATTGAGAATTATGGAAATCATGATACCGCATTCCCACATTCCTGCATCCCACATGCGGAAATGACCATTGTGGAAATTTAAATCTTGAAGCCGCACCCCACATCCCGCAAGTTGCGGAAAGGTGCATTGTGGAATGAAATTTATGGAAATCCGTAATTCTTAAAAAGACATCTCCACATCCCACATTCCACAAGTTGCGAAAAGGAAATTGTGGAGGTCCAATTCTACTAAAGGATGTCTTCCGCATTCTACATTCTGCATCCCGCCTATGGAATAAACCATTGCACAAGAATTTTTTTCCTCGAATTTTGACCTGCTAATCGAAGTCTTTGAACAGACTTGGCCATCCAGACCAACAACAATTTGAAATTCTAACCCTGCAACTTAGTTTAACAATGCATTGAAGGAAACATACATAGATTCCTCTAATTACAGTTATTCAATAGAACAATTCAGCAATTCAACACATCCAACATGTTCATCATATTCCATCAAGCAATTACAATGCCATAAATACAATTGTAGATATTAACACAGACAAGAACACTTATCTTCAGAAGAACTTGTTTTGCAACCCGCTATGTCACTGCAATGTTCCACCTAACCATAGGCCAGTGCGCTCATCAATCTCTCAGCAACACTGACACCCTCGAGTTGGGCATGATTTCCTCAAGGAGTAAGGGAACACTAGAAGACTCATGCATAGCCAAGGGTGCAAAAAAACTCATCCAAGCCAACATAGTTAGGTTTATTAGGATGAAAGTGAAAACAAACCAACAGATGGTTTTCACAGGACCTTCATCTAAGCCATCTCATAATTGGGTTTCACAGACTGTTCATAATCAAGCCAACATTGACCTTAAGGACCAGTCAATCCAATAGATGGGTTTATCAAACTATACACAGTTAATCCATCTCACTGCTACATTTATCAGGCTACCTATCCAATCCAACATTCACAGTTGGGTTTATTAGACTATCCATCCAAAGGTTACCCACAAAGTCAAACGCAACAAGACACAACCAAGCCAACAGATGGGCTTATCAGGCTACTAGCCAAAGCCATCATTCTTGTTAGGTTTATCAGGATTCTAAGGAAATGGGAAAGAATAACTACTAAGCTAGTGAGCTCATCTATAGAGCTAAGAACACCTTCACAAGACCTATTTGGCTTGGCTTCCCCACTTCCTACACATCCAACACAAGGAAGTGTCCCCTTCTCTGCTCCATAGTCCCTTAGGATACACCTTCCCTTCCAGTTCCATTCAGGATGTGTATGGCAGGTTCACTAAACACTCTTATCTTATTTTCATGTTCTGTGGAAATTGAACCCAAGTGATAGAACTATTACAGTCATAAAATTGCTAATCAAACATGCAATATTAACATCAAAGGAGACTAAAATTGGAGCATAACACTAATCTCTATTGAATAAGTGTACAATATCCACCCTTGTGAAGTAATAGGATGCTACAAAATATAATTACATGAGAGATTCAAATGCATAAGGATTCCATTCGAAATAGTCAAAAAGTAGGCTTACTAAATCTAGTCAAATCCCCCATAGGTGCATAAAGCTGTTTCCAAATCTGCTAAGATGCTCACGAATTGGAAAAGTCAAGTAGAAAATATAATAAGGGATGGAAATACAACTCATAAATTCTTTTATTAGGAGAAAAGTATGGAGGATGATGTGGGAAAAAAATAAGTCAACTACACCTAGTCTAGCTTTTCCTTTTGCCTTAATTCTCAATAAAATAGGCAGCTTTACAGAAAAAGTAGATATGCACTTTGGAGGATTTGGAATAAATTAGACATGCTAAATATGGTTTCAAAGAGATTTCTCAAGCACTCCATGACTCATTTTTAGAAAGTGTTGACTTCTATGACATGTAGAAGGAAACTAGCATAGAGTGGAATCTAGGAGACTAGGTAATAAGACAAAAATGATTAAATTAATGTATAAGGTAGGTAACTATGGGTTTATTATTCTAATACCCCCCTTAAACCTGAATTTATGAGTAAATATCATAAAACTATAGGGCCTAGAAACAAGGCTTAGTCACCCTTTACATACTGCTTGTCCATTCAACCAAGGAAAGAGGCAAAAACCCAGTGGGAAAATCCTCCCTTAAACATGGACAGTAAAATTAAATTTGAAAATCTTGTTAATCATGCTTCATAGCATGATTATCAATCCCCAATAGTGATTTGATATTGCTGAATGTTTTCTCACAAAAAAATTTGGTGAAGATGTCTGCTACTTGTTCTAAAGATGCACAGAAGAGTAGATGAATGGTGCCATCATGCACAAGCTGTCTGCTGTAGTGCATATGGATCTCAATGTGTTTGGTTCACTGAATATAAACTAGATCATTACATATTTGAATGGTTCTATGATTATCATAGTACATAATAGTTGAAAAATATTATTTGAAGCCACATTCTCCAAGTATTCCCTGCAACCACAAACATTGAGTTGCTGCATTTACAACTCCTCTATACTCTGCTTCTGTCGATGAGATTGCTATGGAAATATTCTTCTTGATTGACCAACTGATTGGTCCTTCTACAAGCATGAACACATATCCTAATGTTGACTTTCGATCTGTGTTGTCACCTGCCCAATCACTATCAGTAAACCCAATCAAATCAAGATCAGATTTAGCTTTGTAGAAGATCCCATGAGTTCTTGTTCCTTGAACAAAGTTAAGGATCCTTTTGGATTTTCTCCAATGGATATCATGAGGCTGATCCATGTAACTTGAACCCACACTAGCTGCATAAGATAGATCAGGTCGAGTGTGTATAAGATAAAACAAACACCCATTCAACTACCTATATAGTGTATTATTTACCATAGGAGAAGAACATGCTTCTTCAAGCTTAACCCCTGAAAGGAAAGGAGTCTTGCTTGGATTGCAATATTTCATGTTGAACTCGTTCAGAAAATCTAAGGCATGCTTGAACTGATGTAATTTGATTCCATGTTGGGATTGAGCAATTTTGAGACCCAAAAATTGGCTCAAAAATCCCAAATCTGTCATAGAAAATGCATGGTTCATTGCATCCTTCAAGGAGGCAATATCTTTCTTTGAACTTCCTATAATCAGAAGGTCATCCAGATACAAGACAATAATCATCAAATAACCATGAATCAACTTCAAATAAATATTAGGATCTGACTTGCATCAAACAAAACTCAATGATAGCAGAAATCCATCAATCTTGGCATACCAATCCCTAGGGATTGCTTGATCCCATACAATGATTTCTTTAACCTGCACAAAAATATGGATTATAGACAAAACCTTCAGGTTTTTGCATGTAAATCTATTTATTGAGATATCCATTTATGAAAGCAAACTTCACATCCATGTAGTGTACCTCCCACTGCTTCGAAGCTGCAATGGCTAAAGCTAGCCTTATGGAGTCCATCTTTGCTACTGGTGCAAAGGTTTCATTGTATTCAATACCATGTACTTGTGAGTATCCCTTGGCTACCAATATTGTCTTATAATTCAAATTTGAACCATCAGCAGCAAACTTAGTCTTGAAAACCCACTTACATTGAACTAGCTTCCTCCCTGGGGGAAGATTAACCAGTTTCCAAGTGTTGTTCTTCTTGAGCGAGCTGAATTCTTCTTTCATGAATATTTTCCATATTATATCATGTGATACATATTCATATGTCTATGGATCTAATTCAACCATCAGATAGCACTTCTCAACAAATAAATTATATTTCATACACAGGGCACTCTCAAACTGATATCTAGTCCTCCTAGTGTCACTAGGATTTCTAGCTAGTTCCCCAGCTGCATGAATGGTCTTTGCTACCCATTTTGGTCTTGTAGGAATTTCAATATCTACAATCAAATCATCATTATCAGACATATCAGAATCATCAAACTCATTAGTCTCTCCACTTACAATCAATGGATCTACTAGTGAAGAAGACTCTCCAACTTCAACTGCTACTAAAGGCTCTTCTTGGAACTGAACACTTCTTTCAATGAAAGATTTGTTTGTGCTCAAGTTGATCAGCTTGTACCCTTTTTAATCTTTAAAATACCCAACAAATAGGCACTATTTGATTTGGGGATACAAAGCCTTTCTTTTTTCAGTTGGAATTCTAGCCCAAGCTTTTGAGCCAAAAATCCTGAAAAGGGTCACATCTCGCTTGTGCCCACTCCAAACTTTGAAAGGAGTCATACCATCTAGATACTTATGAGGAATCCTTTTCTATATGTAGGATGCATATTTTATAGCCTCAACCCAAAAATTTGGTGGCAAAGTCTTAGCCTCCATCATGCAGGTTTCCATCTCCTTCAGTGACCTGTTCTTTCTCTCAGCAACACCATTTTGTTGTGGTGTGTAAGGGATCGAATGCTGCATCTAAATACCTGCATATTTATAATAGTAAATGAACTTATACTTTTCATACTCACCACCATTATCAGATCTGAGAATCTTGAGTCTCATCCCAGACTGGTTTTCAACCAAGGCCTTAAAGACTTTGAAGAGGTCAAAAACTTCAGACTTATGCTTTAGGAAGTAAACCCAACAATACCTGGAAAAATCATCTATGAAGGTCAGTGCATATTTGTCTTGAATCATGGACAAATGAGGAAATGGACCAGAAATGTCACTGTGGATCAACTTAGGAGGTTTAGAGGTTCTCTCATGACTAGCTCTCTCAAATTTCTGCTCTGGGTGTTTTCCTAGGATATGACCTTGACAGACTCCCTTGGAAAACTTGATCTTTGGTAACCCTATGACCATATCTTTTTCACTTAAATAAGAAAGATACTTGTAGTTAATATGGCCAAATATTTCATGCCAAATCTTGCTTTCCTCATTAGCATGAATCAAAAGAGCAGAGGGGTTTGAGTAGGGTAGAAAATGGGAAAACATGTATAACTTAGAAGTGTGATCAACAACACCTTTTGCTATGACTTTAGCATTTGAAATCTCAGTGATTTCAACATCATTAGGGGAGAATATGAACTTCTTTGGAGACCCAATGTGAGTCATCTAATACACTGACAAGAGATTAGAGGCAAGACCTGGAACATACAACACATTATTGAACTTACCATGGTTAAGGTCAATCCTTCCTTTTCCCAAACTGTCAGTGAAAGAGTCATCTCCCAAAACTATTGGTGGACCTTTTGACATGTCAAGAGAGGAGAATGCCTCTTTTGTCGAAACCATATGTCTAGAAGCTCCAAAGTCTATGATGAATCTAGGTGAGGTTGACGTGCCAGCAGCCAAAGCATGTACTCTCTCTTTGTCCTCTGAATTTGATCCTCCTTCCCTCTTCTTTGAGCAATCAGGAAGGGAGATGTTATTCTTCTCCAGGAGTTGGGTCAACATGTCAATCTAGTTCTTTATACAAGAGCTCTCAGGATGATAGACCTTACTGTAGTATGCGCGCTTGTTCATTTCTCCTTTATTCCTCTTCTTATGGAAATTCTTCTTGGAACCTTAAGGCTCCTCTTGAGACTTGTTCTTGTCTCTCTTTTTCTCAGGTGCCTTTTTACCTTTTTTCTTGCTTCTTGAATCCACCCTTGAATTTCCAGCAACCAAAGCTTGATATTTGGAAGGTTTGATGGTGCCCATAATCACCAACTTATCTTGTTCCTATGTGAGGGTTCCATGAACTCTGCAAGCAAAGGAATCTTCCAGGCTCAAGCTGTCAACTTGGTGGCATGGAAGGTCGAAAGAAACACTAAATAGTCAGGGCCAAGATTCGAGACTATGGCCAAAACTAGTTTCTCTTCCTTTTTTTCAATCCCACACTGTTTTAGCTGCAAAACAAGGGCTTTAAACTTGGAAAAATAGAGTTGCAAGGATTCGAAGCTACTGGGACTCAAGGAGATCAGCTCATTCTTGATTTTATGTCCTCTCATCTCATTTGTCTTACCAAAAATCTCTACAAGCTTCTCCCACACTTCATTAGGTGATGCCAATCCATCAGGATGGAAGAGGAGGTCTCTTGAAATGCTTAGACACAAAATACCATAGGCCTCATCCCTCCTATTGTGCAATTTTATTTTCTCTGCAGCTGCATTGGGCTCTGCCTTAGCTGCCATAGTAACCCTGTAGAGACCTTTCGCTCTCAACAATATCTACATCTCAGATTTCCATTCAAATAAATTAAATGGAGTCAAGATGATGTTTTGAGATTGGTGTTCAAGTACACAGGGTACTCCCAAAAGACTAAACACCTTCAGCAACTTCTTCACACAAATAGATCATAGATCAACACGCTGATGTTTGTCACGTGGATAAAACCCTCGAGAGGGAAACAGTACATGGCCCCAGCCAAATAGCTACTTGGAGCAATTTATTATGCAAAAGAAAGAAAGTTACATATTACCCTCTATGCTCTTTAAATAGAGATCATAGACCAATTGGGTGTTAAGCCACGGATCAATGGTAGGTATGATCTAAGAGAATTTGAACCGTCGGATCACTCTATGTCTAGAACATATCGTGATGGTCGGATTAGAATATTTACAAATGCATACTAATGCATACTAAAGAAACACAATTTTACCTAACGGATATATAACACAAGTTGATCTTAACTAACTCCTAAGTGTCCAAATATCCTAACATCCCCCCTTAAGAACAACTTGGGATAGGATTGAAGGATTTACAAAAGTGACACTATTAGGAGAAGGAAGGAGGCATTATAGCCTATCCCCCATTAAGGACACATTCCTGAACTCCCAACATAGATCGAAGTTTAGAAAACTTCGCTTCTGAAAGAGACTTGGTGAAGATGTCTGCAACTTGATCATCTGTAGGGCAATAGAGCACTTCAATAAAACGATCATGAACAAGATTTCTGATGAAGTGCATGTGTAGCTCAATGTGTTTTCTGCGCTGATGTAGAACTAGATCTTTGGCAAGCTTGATGGCACTTTGATTATCGCACCAAAGTGGAGTAGGATGCTGTTGCTCAAATCCAAACTCTGAAAGGATCTGTCAAAGCCATAAAGCTTCATGACTGGCATTAACTGCAGCTCAATATTCTACTTCTGCTAAAGAAAGAGCAAGAGAATTTTGTTTCTTACAAGCCCAAGTGACATGTTCAGATCCCAGACTGAAAACATAACCTACAGTGGACTTTTGATCATCAGGATCGCTGGCCCAATCTGAATCCGTGAAACCAACTAGCAAAGGTTTCCCCCCTGTACTGTAATGAATCTCAAACTGAATTGTACCTTGAATATATCGAAGTATTCTTTTTGTTTCTTTCCAGTGACTTTCATCAGGAGTTTGCATATAACAGGAAACATGACCAATGGCAAAGGAAAGGTCAAGACGAGAATGAGTCAAGTATAAAAGACTACCAACAAACTGACGATATAAGGTGGCATCTACTTTAGGGGATGTACAAGTGGCGGAAAGTTTGACTCCAGAATGGAAGGGAGAAGGGGCTGGTTTAAAATCTTCCATGTGGAAGCGACAAAGAAGGTCACAAACATACTTAGATTGGGAAAGAAAGATTCCTTCTTTGGTTTGTAAGACTTGGAGACCAAGAAAATAATGCAAATGTCCTAAGTTTGACATTTCAAAATATTGCTTAAGACTGGATTTCACATGGGTTATAAGTTTAGGGTCACTACCAGTAAGGATAAGATCATCAACATAAAGAACAAGTATGATGAGACGGTTTCCTACTTTCTTGGTATAGACATTGGGGTCAGAATGGCATCTAGAAAAAACAAGTGTCAAGGAGAAAGCAATCCATTTTGGCATACCAAGCTCTAGAAGCTTGCTTAAGGCCATATAAGGATTTGTTAAGGAGACAAACAAGGCTAGAGTTATTCTGAACATATCAAGGAGGTTGTTCCATGTAAATCACCATGTAAGAAGGTAGACTTGACATCCATTTGATGGAATTCCCAGTTATGTAAGGCTGGAAGGGAAAGAACAAGGCAGATGGATTTCATTTTTCCTACAGGGGAAAAGGTTTCATTGTAGTCAATCCCTTCAACTTGGGAAAAACCTTTGGAAAATAACCTTGCCTTAAGTCTTTCAACACTTCCATCTAATGCATACTTAGTTCTGTAGACCCATTTACATATGACAAGTTTTCTTCCTTTTGGAAGAGGAATGAGATCCCAAGTATCGTTCGCCATTAAGGAATGATATTATTCATCCATAGCTGCATCCCAATCTGGATTTCCTAAAGCTTCTGCAAAAATTTCTGGATCATGATTCTCTGAAACTTGATCCAAAAGAGAAGAGGCTCGCTGAAACTGAGAACGTGTTCAACGTTGATCTCTAGGATCACCGGCAAGATCACCAGCTGCTTCACATGTTGAACAGACCCATCGAGGAAGTATTGGTGCTGGTGAAATTGGAGGAACATGAGCAGGCGGAGGTGGATTTTCATCCTCCATGTCATCATCAGAAACTGAAGTTGGAAACCTATCAAGGAAGCTGGAAGAAGAAGAAGAAGAAGGAACAATCGCCAAATCAGTCTTGCAAGCCAAAGATGGCACACCCACTAAGTTAGTCTCGCATGCCAAGAGATTTTCATCAAATTTAACATCTCTTCTAATGATTATATCATGAGAATGTGGCTGAAGAAGTCTATAACCTTTTACATCTTCAGAATATCCAACAAATATACACTTTTCACTTTTAGGCTGTAATGCTTTCCGTTTTTCATCCGGAATGTGAGCCCATGCTTCACAACCAAACACACAAAAGTGACTTACATCTAGTTTAATTTTACTCCATGCTTTCGGTGTTATACTATTGGATCAAGGCCCCGCAGCTACAGGAAAAGCTGCTATTTTTGGTAGAATATGGACAATTTTTGTTGAATGACAGTTTTGGCAGTCGATGCAAGAAAATCAAAAGGAAATAGTACCTGAAGCGGCTGAGAAGAGAGCTCAACTACTGCATTTAAGGCAGTGGTGATGGCAGGAGGGCTCAGCTACCCTCATAAATGGAGAAGGAGAAATGGGCCGAGGTATTAAAGACAAAGGACAGAAGGGGAGCAACCAAGGAAGCGATGCCCATACCCGAGATCAGCACCGAAGATTGTGGAAGACTACAGAAAGCTGCAGTGTGACCAGTAAGCGGCAGTTCAAAGTACAGATAGGCCGACTGTCACAGTTAGGTTTTTGGGTTACTGTTGGGATAGGCCCACAGTTTTGTATCATGGTGAGACCTTTGAGCCACCTATTTAAGCATGTATGTTGTATTATGAAAGGTTAGCCAGTTACACAACTAGCCAGTCAGTTAGTTAGTTGATCATCAGTATTATAAGACATTGAGAAAGAGTCGAGCTTTGGTTCTGTTATTCAGTCTGTAGTTATCTTACTGTAACCAATAGCTGGCTCCTTGAGCATGAATGTAACAATCCGCAGGGATTGAGAGAGAGAGAGAGAGAGAGAAATGAAATATTGTAAGAAGAAAGCATTAGAGGAAGAGAAGAGATCTAAGAGAGAAGGGCTCCCAGCTGTGTGCGTGGAGTTTCCCAAAAGATCTCAAGCTACATAATAGGTTGCAGCAGAGCTGTGTTTACTCTCTCAAGATATAATAAAAACACAGTTCCTGTGGACGTAGCTTCCCCCCCGGAAGTGAACTATGTAAAATCCATGTGTTGTGTGACTGTTTCATGTGATTGTGCTATACTTATTTGCTATCTATTATCTGTTACATGAACTTTGATTATCAGTTAATGAATGTATGTATGCTATCCTTCAGTTACAATAACATAGAAGGTTAAATGCAAGTTGAATGTGTCGAGTAATCAGTATATGAGTTTATAAGTGCTAGATTCACGATAGTTAATAGTTACAGTGTTAAGTGACTTCTGCATATTTAGTCCAACGAGTTGAGCGTAGTTGATGTTAAGCATGTTAAACCGTAGAAGCTTAAGTGAAGTTGTTTAACACCCTTAGGAAGGCTAACTGAGCTATTATACCTAGAGAGGAATCCTCTGGACCTTAAGAGTTGATGAGTATACTGAGTCTTATCATAGAAAATATCACAGCGTAGAAAGGCGATATTGCACTGTCGGAGGAGCTGCGGTGTGAGATATTGCAGGTTACAAGTTGAGTGGAAGAGAAATTTTTCTCATCATCCTAGAAGCCGCGATGTGATAAGAGTCAGTTCCCTAGCAGAGTTAGCTAGGAAGAGAGAAACTGCATCTTGAAGAGAAATCCCACTGGTTAATTAGAGTCAAGAGGCACTAGGATGATACAGAACTTGGTTGAGGAAACTTGATTCTTCAGCCACCCCATCTAAGATCACTTCGGGTGAGACTTCAAGCCATTCTGTGGTCTGTCTCCGAAAGGGCCAGTGAGCTAGGGGTTTGTTGGTACAATACAGTAAACTCGGGTCTGCCCAACTACGCCAACATATACCCTATAAAACTTTAGTAGGTATGCGATTAACTATGTAATTTGCACAATTTATGGCCTCACCCCAATATTGAAGACTTAGTCCCTTAGATTGAATCATACAATTAGCCATTTCTTTTAAAGTGTGGTTGTTCCATTCAGCTACACCATTTTGTTGTGGTGTATATGGAACAGTGTGCTGTTGTTGAATTCCTTGTTCAGTGCAAAAATTAGTGAACTTATTGTTAACATATTCTCCTCCATTGTCAGATCTTAACTTAATAATTTGATGACTAGATTGTTTTTCAACAAGGGCCTTTTAGGCCAAGAACATGTTAAATACTTCGCTCTTAAGTTTTAGGAAGTAAACCCAAGTGCGTCTGGAGTAGTCATCAATGAAATTTAAGAAATATTTGAAACTAGAAAATGAAGCAAATGGAAGAGGGCCACACAAGTCACTATGTACAAGCTCCAAGGGAACCGAGGTGTGCCAAGGGGCACGCTTGTCAAAACTATCCCGATGATGTTTACTGAGTATGCAACCAGAACAAACACCATCCTTGCAAGATACTAGCGGAAGACTAGTCACCATATTATCTTTACATAGTTGTTGCAATGAGTGATAATTTAAGTGACCAAATCAGTCATGCCAAAGTTTGCTCAGGTTATCACTATGAGCAACAAAAACTGAAGGAAAAGGTGATGACCCAAAGTTGTTAAATTTGTACAACCTGGTAATATCATCAACAGTTCCAGTAGCAAGGATATTTTGAATATTTTTAAAATCCTTGATTATAACTTGGTGAGGTGTAAACATCATAGTTTTACCTTCACCTGAATGAGTAATTTGATAGACTGATAACGAATTGCAGGAAATTTTTGTAACACATAGTACATCACTGAAATGACCATTTTCTACTAGAAGTGTTGCAGATCCTACAACACTTAGAGATCTATCATCACCAACAAATATTTGTTTGGTGTTACATTCATGCATAGTAGAAAAGATGGCTTTATCCTTAGCCATATGATAAGATGCTCTAGAATGAATGAGCCATTCAATTGAATTAGAAGAAGAAGATGCAGTATAAGAGTAACCAGAAGCACAAAGTGCATGTCCATGAGAGGTAGATTCTGAAGACGAATCTAGGCTGATGTGGTGCTTCTTCATTGCTACTTCCAAGGCTCCATCTTCTTAAAACACTTAGATTCATCATGATTATCTTTCCCACAAAAATTGCAATGACGCTTAGTATTCTTTCCTTT
This sequence comes from Pseudotsuga menziesii, assembly GCA_001517045.1. Taxonomy (NCBI): domain Eukaryota; kingdom Viridiplantae; phylum Streptophyta; class Pinopsida; order Pinales; family Pinaceae; genus Pseudotsuga; species Pseudotsuga menziesii. Next base: position 42,413 of record LPNX010810361.1, on the reverse strand, counting down.
TTGCTTGGATCCTTTGTCATTTTTTAAAGAAGGAGCTAACTGAGAGGGTTTGGGACCCTTGTTGTTTCACTTATTATTGCGATAATTCTATTTCTTGGGAGGCTTGGACTTTTTTTTCTATTGGGACAATAAGGCTTTCTCAGATGTATCTGCATTGTTAATTATTCCAAGATGAATGAGCTTATCTTGCTCTCTAACTAAGGAATCACAAAAGGATTCAAGGATAAGCTCTTGATAGCTAGCTGTAGTCAAGGATTTTTTCATGGAGTATAATGTAGATACAAAAATAGAATATGCAGGTCCAAGTTTTGAAAGAATATGCTAAATACATTGTTTGTCTTCTTTATTAATCTTGCATTCTGCACATAATAGTCGAAGAGTTTTATACTTAGATAAATAGTCTTGAATGCATGAAAAATAATTTGGATTCAAGGAAAGCAACTCTTTCTCAAGTTGATGACCCAAAATTTTATTGTGTTTACCGAACACAGATTCAAACTTTTCTCAAGCGAGATTAGGTTCATCAATTCTAGATATGTGGAATCGCAAATCAGTAGAGATTGACATCCCAATCAATCCATGAGTTTCATCACATCTATTTTCCCATTTAATTTTCTTATCATCATCAGTGGGTTTTGTTTCTTTCCCTGAGGTTATCCTGAAAATTCCCCTATTTCGCAGAACATCCTCCATATGAGATTTCCATGAAAAATAGTTAAAACTTGTAAGTATAATATCACAAGGGGTGGCCATACTATAAAATAATGGCTGAAAGAACAAAAACTAACTGTATGGATGCAAATATGTTGAAAAAATATGCGGTTTAAAAAAAACGGCACTTAAAACTGGTTCTGGATGATGAGGTTATGCTTGATCAAAGAAAATGTTGAAGATGTCCCCAATAGTGACGTGGTAGATATTAACTTTGACCAACTAAAAAAAAGAAGCCCCCTCTTCCCAAGATCAACCTTTGACAATCACTTTTTACAATAAAGTTGCTTTGAAGTGAATCACTTTTGTAGAATAAGTGATGTTCACTTTTATAATAATGAACATACTTAAGTGACTCACTTTTATTTTATTTTATTTATGTGAGATGTGCTTTTACAATAAAATAACTTAAAAATAGAAATTGCATGCACTAAAAAGTAGCTTAATAAGACTTGAACTCAAGATCTATTAAGTAATAAAGCAACTTTGGACCAAGTGAGGTAAGTTTAAAAGGTACATAAAATAATGGAAAGAGGAAGGGTTTTTTTTTTTTTTTACTCTTCTCTCTCATTCTCTTTGTTTGCTTTCTTTTCCTGCAAATCACAAAAAAAATGAAAAACAAAAACAATTTTTTTTTTCCATACAATGGGGTTAGATCTTGGTTAGCTTACCCAGAAAGTCTACGTTTTCAAGTTTTCTCGTTATTTCTGATTTGCCATGATCGCAAAATGTGCACGGCAAAGAGCATACGTAGCCGAGAAGAATAGAAAAGAAAAATTTTCCTTACTGTTTCTGATTTGCTGCGTTTGTGCAAGGTGCACGAAAAAGATCATACGCAGTCAAGGAAGGAAATAGTCCAAGACTAAAACAGAAAAAATCTAATAATAAACTGATAAAATATGAGAGATTAAAAAAAAACAAATCTGTGAATGTAACATTATACCTTCAGATTTGTCGAAACGGGTGTTTCTGGAGCAATCAGAAACGGTTTTCGGTGAAATGAAAAATATTTACCAATGGAAACAACACTCTGGACACAATGGAATAGTTCCCACATGTAAAAAATGTACAAAAAATCCAGAAACACAAACCCTTTCAAACATTTGGCAACACCGGTTCTAGATCTTGATCAAAACTGAAAGTGGCTCTTCATAAAAGATCTGATACCATGTTCGAGTACACAGGGTACTCCCAAAATATCGAACACCTTCAAAAACCGCTTCACACAAATAGATCACAGATCAACACACCGATGTTTGTCACGTGGTTAAAACCCTCGATAGGGAAACAGTCCACGGCCCCAGCCAAATAGCTACTTGGAGCAATTTATTATGCAAAAGAAATAAAGTTAGATATGAGCTTCTCATAATCGATCAACTAGCCAAGGACCCTCTATGCTCTTTAAATAGAGATCATAGACCAATTGGGTGTTAAGCCATGGATAAATGGTAGGTATGGTCTATGAGAAGTTGAACCATTGGATCACTCTATGTTTAGAACATACCGTGACCGTCGGATTAGAATATTTACAAATGCATACTAATGCATACTAAAAAAACACACTTTTACCTAACGGATATATTACACAAGTTGATCTTAACTAACTCCTAAGTGTCTAAATATCCTAACAATTGGTCCATAGCTCAGAAACTGTTCCCTTCAGTCAGCAGAATATGCTCCTAGTTAAGATATCAAACTTGCAATAGCAATCAGGAAGGAGAGAAATCAATATACAAAGGCTCTTATACCTTGTGGAAATTGAACCCAAGTGATAGAACAATTACACTCACAAAATTGCTAATCAAACATGCAAAATTAACATCAAAGGGGACTGAAATTGGAGCATAATGTAGAAATAATAGATAAATGCTATGTGCAATGATGCTAAAAAGAAACATAGGAGATAGATCTTGCTACTAATAATTCTCACAAGCATACACAGGAAAAATAGAGAGAAGAAAAGAGACTGAATCACATGAATGAAGAGATGAATATTGGTGTGTATCCTTCCATTGAATAATTATAAATAATAATGTACATAAATAGTACATCCCTCATAGGAAAATCAAATTGTATGGAAGCAACTCATAAAGCTCAAAAAGGCTGACTTACCAAAATATAGCAAAACCCCCATAGGTGGATAAAGCACTTGCTAACTCTATCAAGGATCTCATGAGTTGGAAAAATCATGAGTGAGTTTTCAAGGAGATGGAAATAACATGCTAATCCTAGAAAATGGAGAAAAACTAAAGGAGGATGGGTTGGAAACAAAAGCTCCCAGTTTCCTAGTTGACTAGCTTTTATCTTATCCATGGAAAAGCAGGAAAAGCAAAAGAAGCACAAAAAGAAGAATCTACTGTAAAGTCCTGTATACTAATTTTGGATGGTCAAAAGGTGGTCAAGATCAACCCAGAATTGGAAATAAATCATTCCAAGGATATAGATGGCATGTATTGACTTTAAGGTGCAAGTGGATGCCAACTAATTAAGCTAGTGGGTGAATAATTAATCAAATAATGATTAATTATTTTATCCTAAGTTGTGAGTGGGTTTAATATATTCCTACACCCCCCTATAAGTCTGACTTTATGATGGTATGACAAAAAAATATAGATGCATATAGGGCCCAGCAACAAGGCTATGGTCACCCTTTAACAATTATTATGTCCAGAAAAGTGAGGAAAGAGGAAAAACCACATGGGAAAAATCCTCCCTCAAGATAGGACAAGGCACAGAATTTGAAATGTGTCTTCAACATATATTCATCTTCACTTTAATGAGCTGAATGAACTGCTTCTGGATGAAGGAATTACTGAAGAAATCATGAACTACATGATCATGCGCTAGAGTGTAGAACCTGCAAGAAGGAAGAGGAGAGACTCCTTGTATCTCATCAACTGATGAAGTAGGATCATTATCTGAATGATTCTTTCTGCTGTCAAACTTTGATCTGAAAACATAATCTGAAATGGAAAATAGATCTGTGCATACTCCTTCCCAAAGAGTACAAAAAATAAGGCAATTTATTTCACACCCAATTCCTTGGATAGATGCAAAATTGTGATGTGAATCACATGTAAATCTTCCAATCTGATGTAGCACCTGTATAGATCTTATATGATGCTGATAAAACTCTGATAGATCAAAAATATTAACATATGGAACAGCAAGGAAAAAGGGTTCAATGGCTCCATGAGGATATAGGGCTAGACTAGGAAATTTATGAGAAACTGGGGAAAAATGATAGGTGTAAAAATATGAATGATGGATGGGATTAAGATCTGAACAATAAGTGTTTAGAATATATACAAACATGTTTAATATCAGTCCAAATATTACTAAGGACATGGATAACCATCCAATGAAATATAGGAAAGACTTCAAACCATGTAAGATAAATTTCACTGCATAAGAGACCAATGAGGAATCAACTAGTGATCTTGGGATTTGTATAGTCTTTGGATTATCCAGAGGTATGGTAGATGGTATGGATGGTGGTATTATATGTGTATCAACCTGCAAATATGCTTCTAAATCAAAATCCAAAGGATCACATATAAGCATATCAATAGAATCATGGGAATACACTGGTAATGAATCCTCTGTATGAAAGGAGGAAAGAATGATATGTTCACAATCTTCAAGAAGGCTCTAAGTATTGATGCTAAGAACAAAGGAGAATATGCTTAATCACATGAGATCAAGTAAGGTAAGTAGTATGACAGAAATAAGGCTTGTTGTGGCTAAGCAAACATCCTGTAAGTCACTGGGTTGCGCACCATCAATGAGAGAGGTATGGAAGATGTGTAAAGAATCTGGCACATAGATCTCAGAATCTAAGATAGGAGATTCAGAGAACAATGAATGGGTTATAGGATCATAATAAATATCAGCAGTATCTCCATATGTTACTTCTTTTTCATCAATAGTATCACAAGAAGAAAAATCACCTTCAAGGGACATAGAAAAAGATGGCTCTTCAATATTTGCTTCTTGATTGAAGGAGAAAGCATTCGAATCAAAGAGGGAAGCAGCAACATGAACTATATGAGAAAATTCTTCATCATGATCAACTTCATTAGAGAATGTAGAGGCCAAGAAATCTTGAGAGAGAGAACAAGAGGAGATGCTAGGTTCGCTCCATGCTTCATCTTCAATTTCCTGCAAACCAAAAGCTTTGTCCAAAATTTTCCAAAGCTCAAATGGAAATTCAGCAGAATCTATGAGATGATATATATTTGGAGACATTCCAAAACACATAATTCCATAAGCTCTATCACAATTATTTATCCGATCAATCTTCTCTTCATAAGACTCAGGTTCACTCAATGCGCCAATGGAGACATCAAAGAGACATTGCCTCTTCAAGTATGCACTCATCTTTGGATTTCAATCAGCATAGTTGAAAGGAGATAGTAGAGGAAATTTTGAATCCATATTGAAGTTATTGATATTCTCTAAGAGATAGTCTCTGCAACCTGCAAAACAAATTAGGAGAAAATCTTGTAAGCTAGATAAGCTCTTCTTCAGAGAGGGATAGGAGACTGGAAGCGCTCCTCAACTCTGTAGAACTTGATCAACCTTGTAGCTCTGATACCATGTATAAATAATAGATCAATGCTATGTGCAATGATGCTAAAAAGAAACACAGAAAATAGATCTTGCTACTAAGAATTCTCACAAGCATACACAGGAAAAATAGAGAGAAGAAAAGAGACTGAATCACATGAATGAAGAGATGAATATTAGTGTGTATCCTTCCATTGAATAATTATGAATAATAGTGTACATAAATAGTACATCCCTCATAGGAAAATTGAATTGTATGGAAACAACTCATAAAGCTCAAAAAGGCTGACTTACCAAAATATAGCAAAACCCCCATAGGTGGATAAAGCACTTGCTAAATCTATCAAGGACCTCACGAGTTGGAAAAAGCATGAGTGAGCTGTCAAGGAGATGGAAATAACATGCTAATCCTAGAAAATGGAGAAAAAATAATGGAGGATGGGTTGGAAACAAAAGCTCCTAGTTTCCTAGTTGACTAGCTTTTATCTTATCCATAGAAAAGCAGGAAAAACAGAAGAAGCAAAAAAAGCAGAATCTACTGTAAAGTTCTATATACTAATTCTGCATGGTCAAAAGGTGGTCAAGATCAACCCAAAATTGGAAATAAATCATTCCAAGGATATATATGGCATGTATTGACTTTAAGGTGCAAGTGGATGCCAACTAATTAAGCTAGTGGGTGAATAATTAATCAAATAATGATTAATTATTTTATCCTAAGTTGTGAGTGGGTTTAATATATTCCTACACATAACACTAATCTGTATTAAATAAGTGTACAATATCCACCCTTGTGAAGTAATAGGCTGCTGCAATATATAATTACATGGGATATTTGAATGCATAAGGATGCCATTCGAAATAGTGAAAAAGTAGGCTTACTAAATCTAGTCAAATCCCCCATAGGTGCATAAAGTAGTTTCCAAATCCACTAAGATGCTCACAAATTGGAAAATTCAAGTAGGCAAGATAATAAGGGATGGAAAGACAACTCATACATTATTTTACTAGGATAAAAGGATGGAGGATGATGTGGGAAAAAAACAAGTCAACTACACCTAGTCTAGCTTTTCCTTTTTCCTTAATTCTTAATAAAATAGACAGCTTTACAGAAAAAGCAAATATGCGCTTTGGAGGATTTAGAATAAAGAAGACATGCTAAATAGGGTTTCCAAGAGGTTTCCCAAGCACTTGATGACTCATTTTTAGCAAGTGTTGACTTCTATGACATGTAGAAGGCAGCTAGCGTAGAGTGGAATCTAGGAGACTAGGTAATAAGACAAAAATTATTTAATTAATGTCTAAGGTAGGTAAATATGGGTTGATTATTCTAACAAGTTCCAAACTAGTTTTATCAAGGACATTCTATGTTTGTCCGATTCCTAATTCTTGTACATAGTTCAGGCCCAAACCAGGGTGTACAACACAACAACCACAGGGAGACTCAACAACACCGGCTTTACTCTAGAACACAAGTAACAAGGTCTCATAAAATTTGTAGTTTAATATAACACTACAACACAACAATAACAGTCTCGCCAAGGGAAAAACACTTGTAGAACGTGAAGGATACACATAGGAAGAACTCATCTTCCAAATATATTCCCCCACGAATGGAGAGAATGATGATGGATGAGCAAGACATCCCGTAGCTCCCAAAATGTGAATCTAAATGAAGACATGAATGCGTGACCAAAACTGGAATACAGTTCTAGTTTTTTCTTGTTGATGCAAGAAAAATACAACATTCAAAACTGGGTTCTCTACCCAATTCAAAATTTTCCATAATTTTCCCCTTCCATGCAATAACTACCTCAACCACATTCTGGAAGAAATAAATGGTTGGGAAGAAAGACAAGAAAAAAGGGTTGTTGACATTTTTAATGGGATTGCCCCATGACATATGGATTTTCCCAAACTAGTTCAAGGTTAACATTCCCTCCCTCTTATCCTTAGGAAAATCATGCCTCATCTCATTTTTCATCACATTGACATAGCTGGCTATGGGTTTTTCAATAATTTTCATATTTAGATGATGTTTACAAATGTGCTTGACTTAGCATAGAAACCATAGGCATCAGCCATGATCGCCTATATACCAAACATTAATCAATGACAGGGCCTTAGCCTTGAGCTCCTTGTCATGATTCTATATAATATTTACATCATATACATTAATGGAATGTGGTAAAAAATGGGGTGTTACATTCCCCTCCCCCTTCAATAGAACTATCCTCAGAACTTTACAAAATTGAACAAAAATGCTACACTGGTACCACCCTCAGTGCTCCGCAGATTTGAACAAAAATGGATGTGCAAATCGCATGGCATCCTCCAGCTCCTATGTAGCCTCTTAAGGACCATAGTGCTCCCATTGCACCTTTTCCTATCCTATGGCTCAGTTCCATAGAATGGTGACCTTCCTATCGAGGATATGCATTGGATCGATTCGAAAATATCCCTCGGGTTCCACCTGAATGACATCCCAATTTATCACATTGCTAGGGTTGTGTATATATTTGTTAAGCAAAGAAACATGAAAGACATTATGATCCCTAGTGCTAGATGGTAGTGCAAGTCTATATGTGTGAAATACCTCTTATACCTCAGTGCCATTATGGTGGAAAAGGGGTAAAATTTTGTTTCGTTGTTACTACAACATTTGTCATATAGGTTAGAGACGTGTGACAACCCCAAGAGAGAGTTATAGAAAAAAAAACTTTTAGTTTGCTTTCAAGATATGACTATATACTTTCGATAAAACACACAAACATACATGGAGCCTTGTAATAGTCGTACCTCATGATCAGACACCATACATACAATGCACCCAAGCTTAAATAATTATGTATCCTCTCAATCGAAGAATACCTATAGCCAGCCTTAAATTGTCCTTTTGAAACATACTCATGTTAGAACACAACTCAAAATATAATCTCCTGAAACTCTTAATTAACATACGAGTCTTTTAAGAGAGGATGTTCTATTCGACAAGGCTAATCATTATTTATTTATAACTAAGGAGTCATAAGGGGCATTCTTGTATTCATATCCATAGCCTAGACTTTAGCCAATCTTCTTTCTTTTATAGGAACAAAATAATTCAACTCTTCCAGACTGCAAAACAAGGGAGCTATTTGCTATTAATAATTAGAGAGTATCTATAGGATACTTTTGGGGTCACTTCTATGACATAAACCATTCATAATGTTAATTAAACGTGTAAGGATTTGGTCCTCCCAAAAGAAGAACAAGGATATAAAGCTGACACGCCTCAAATTCACTAGGTGGTGTTGACTCTCCTCCAAGAAGATACACCAAGAATTATAACCATATGTGAGTGTAGTTATTTAAGTGATTACAAAGATGGCTGTTCTTAGGTTAAGTGCCAACACGAGTGAGTAGATCCCTGAGACACCGTTCAATGCATACAACAAGCTTGTGTATGCTCTTATTACCCAGAGGCAAACATTGTCTGAAATTATAGCTAATAGATCAATTTAACAAAGGGGACAGTCTCACACGGTGTGAACCACAATTTCAGGTTAATATTCTTGTAGCGATGGCTCACAGTACTGAGCGATCGAATATACTTCAGATTTTGGTTAAAAAAAATATAATATGTCATCAGCATTGGCACTTGCCTTTGAGTGGTCGATCTCACAATGGTTAAGGATTATAACCAATTCCCGTAGCATCACCTCTCGCCAATGTGAGGCCATTCGACATTCATCCTGTATATATATATATATATATATTAAGAAAAAGGTGAAACACGCAAATAATATTAACATATGTACCTTACAATTAACCTCAAGGGCTCCATTTTCTGTTTGGTAGTTGGTCCCTTCATAGAAAGCCTTTCCTTATTCCATTTCTCATATAGTATGAAACCTTCCCATGAGACTATACACATATTCACTACTTGCCAGACTGTCTAACATAAACAGTGTTATACTGATACATCGTTAACTTGTGTTTTAGCAAAAGCCTTTTCTCAACTAACATTTTGTAGTGTGGATGAAAGTATCTTAATTCCAATGGATTATTATTCATGACCTTAAACAATATAGTCAACAGTCTTTTAACATCATAACGCATTTAAACACAACTAGTGCCTGCGATAAAGTTATGATAGCTTTTCTTGATCATTCCCTATGCAGTATTAAATCAATTCATAAGAGCACCTTCAATACACAATACGATACAAGGAAAATAAACATTTAGACACACAGACCAAAAGGATTCCATTGTACGTGGTTCACCCCAAACTTAGTGGTACATCCACCAAACTGTCTTATCATGTAATATTTTCCAAAAACAAATGGTTACAACCGGCAAAACTCTGTTGCCCCGGGATTCACAACAACTTCATTGCCCTAAAATATTTCTTCTTTACTCTTCAGAGACTCCCTTCCACATAGCATTCCTTTATTCCTATCCCTTGGTTCTAATGAACATTTTTTCCTACACAAGCTAATATTAATTATTAATTCAAAGGTCATTGGTGAACCCGACCCCTTAACCAGGGATACCCAAATCAACAATTGCCTGGTCCATACTCAGGCATACAATATAATATTTGTTCAAAGTAAAAAAATGAATTATGTCTAAGTATGAAACTCTTTACCCAAATGAATACGGTTTGAGTTCCTATTACCACCCAATGATTTTTAGCAAAAATGAGACTTATAAAACATACAGTGGGCCATTACTCGGCAACAACAAATAATGGTAACCTAAACCAGGTCGCACATTGTAAACCCATTTCAAGATAGATTTATCGCACATGATGGCCCACGCATACGCAGAAGGTAATTTATACTGGAATCTGAGCTTCCTGTCTTGGAAGGATCCGAGTTGGAAATACAGATCCAAAACGCGGTTGATGGATTGCACACATGGGTTAAACTATGGGTTAAACTATTGGGCAAACGCATCTATGGTTGATGCTATATCTCCAGTGAAACTCCAAATGTGACCTCAGAATGCTAAACGTCTTCTTAATCTAACACATCGTCCAGATTCTAGGTGAGGAAATACACCACGATCTCAAATTTGTAACACTGTATTTAGTCCTACGTATACCAATAAACTGATGCTAGATCTGGAATAAAATAACAACATAACCCTGGGAATGGTGGATCGATACTCCAAGCTAAAACACCATTCAAATGCAGCGAATGGGTTTTAGAGATAGAAATACACATGGATCGGGTTCTAGCTGTGGGAATGCACAACGATTTCCCCTCAAAACGTGGGTAGTGTAATATACCTAGCCATTGCCACCAATTTTCAAATCGTGGGTAGAGTTTGTTTTCTATGCAGACCTTAAATCCCCAAAAATACATACTAGAGAGAACATTCTCCCTACTATCACATTCATTAGTAGTCCACTTTATTAACAACAATCCTTTGCATCGTGGCATCAAACACATGTATAAAGCATTGGGAAAAAAAACTGGCAGACACATACATTAGAGCACATCAAATTTAGATAGGTATCGTAGATCATTGTGGCCGCAATGTATATATATCATCCAACCCCAACAGATAGTTTTCTCCGCACCTGATCTCCATCTTCCACATGCAGCACACACCGCTCCTCATGCGAACGAAATTCCCCAAACACACGAAAACCCCAATGAGATGGGGAGCTCATGATTTCCTTTAGCTCCCAATGCCCCCCCTCTCCCAATACTTCCAGGGTTTTTATTACAAAACATGACTCTGCCCTTAATGCCTACATAGGGAAACATTTTTAATGATAATAATAAAGCATTGAAAGCCCCCTTCTGTCATGGAATACCGTGAGTCAAGGAGTTTTAATGGCTCCTTGATCCATGCTTCTCAATGGTAAGAGAAATAATAAAGCTTCCTTAATCTAAGCTTTTTCAAAATTTAAGAACAACAGAGGAAAATAACGCCACCTTAAATGGTGGCTCAACATACGGTCCGAGATTTTATCAATATTCCTCATAACATAATTTTCAGTACTTTTGGTCATCTTGCTCTACAAGGGTTATACATACCTGAGCTAATGTAGTTATATACATATATACAATGCATAAGACTAATTCTAAAATACATGTATTTATAGTGTTCCAACCATATAAGAATACTCTTCTATTTGTCTTTGCTATGTAGGGTTTCCTACTACCTTATGTGAAATTCTTTCACATACAAATATATATATAACCTTCTTTTATATATATATAATGTTTTTCTTTCGATCCAAAAGGCGAGGCGGAATTAGGCCTATGGGGCGAGCGTCTCTATCATCGAAATTTTAAGCAATACTTCTTTTCCCAAAAGAGTTGGTTCAACACTTTTGTCCCTTCTTGTGTTAATTCTAATTCCTTCCTTTTTCATAAATACTTAGCTCATCTTTCACCTAACTTTCTGGTTTCTTCAGGTGGGGCCTTGGCACTTGAGCTCCTCACCTAGAAGCGCTCATACAATAATATTGAAAATCACAAAATGCTTAGGGGCATATAGGAGGGACATTACATCCTTTCCCCCTAAAATTAACACCGTCCTCGGTGTTCTTGTTGTCCAATAACTTTTCCTTTCTTGTTTTTTTTGTCATTTTGTTTTGATTGCTGGCCTTGTATTCTCTGTCATGATCCTGCATTTAAAAATCATACGTATGCATGTATATTGAAAAAAAAATGTAAAACTCAGAATCTGACACTATACAATTTTCATAATCCATAGTGGTTCCAATATACATGTCAGTTCTATCTATCAATAAATGAACATATTACCTCATAGGTACAAGTTTACCTGTAATGCACATACCTTTTTCCAGCATTGTTATTTTCTTTGGATGTCCTTCATCCCAACACTCCAAGTGCTAACAGTACTTCAAGTACCAATTCAAGCCACCCAACACAAGGACAATACCCTACCTAAGACGTATCTCCTTTTTGTGCTATTCAGGGTGCTTCACCAAGCTGAGGCACTTCCCGTTCTCGCACACCACCACAGCTCCTAGAGGTTATTCTCTTTACAGAGTCCCCCCACTCTTGTGACAGTCCTCTCAATGTGTGTGGAATGAGTCTTAGCCAAAATCTCTTACATCTAGGCATCCCCAGAATGCATAGTGGTCCCTTGCTGGCCCAGGGGAAAAACAAGGTAGCTTTCAACCACTACCTCCATCACCACTTCCTTGTGGTGACAACTTTATGTACATGAGATATTTCTCATATCTTCATAACTCTTTAGGAGCTTGAGCACTCCTCAGGGCCACAATTTCCCATGCCTGCAATCAATCCATAGGTGGTCAGTTTAGCATAATTCATGTCTTACTTCATTTCTAATTCATCGGATAAGAGCCTTTTCAATTTCTTTTTAATACCAGAATTAACAAGAAGGCATTCACAAGAAGCCACATAAACTTTGGTAAATTTGACAATGCAAACACCACCTTACACATTAACTTCACTGTTTGTTATTTGCTTCTATATTTGTACTATTCTGTATCAACAGAAATATAGGCAATACCTTTTTAAAATTCATATTTTGAAGGAGTGCAACAAAATGTAATAGGATATTATAGTACAAAGTATATCTAACAAAATCAGGATTTGAACCATTTTGAAAAAAAATGCTTCTGCTCCTCCCGCATCTCAGCTTCCTACAGAGAAGTTACCTACTAGCCTTTCAGTTTCACACATACTTCCAAATGATTGACTCAATGTTGGAAAGTTATGAAGCTCTCATATGCGGTCAGGATTGATCAAAATAGTGCATAAGTTGAAATTATGCTTCCTATACCAATGAATCTATAATGTACTGAATAGCAATTAACAAGTGCCTCACCACAACTAGATTCTCTAGCAATTGCCTACACAATTATGGTGCATATGTTTAAGGCTGTAATTCACTTTAGCAAGAAGTACTGTCACCTATCATCTATCTTTGACTTACAAATATAGTGCGTATTTCATAATTATTAAGCTGCACAAAACAAAATTGGACTACACTTGTACTTTAAGATGCTTTTGGTTTATACTTAGAGGTATGTCTGTCTATATTGAATGGCAAAATACATGCAAGTAGATTTGCATTAATAAATTTTAGAAGAATAAATCTAATTCTGAACAATCCCCCAATTGTCAATTTAATGCATAACTTTAATAACTACAACTCCAAGTCTCAAACAAGCAGTTTTTTTTTTTGAAATTGTTGGCGATATTTGTGATATCTTTAAAGAATATTTGCAGGATAAGTCAAGATCATTCATGGTATTTTCCACAAAATGATTAACAGAGTTCATCACAGATTTCTATGCAAGGTTCCAGAATACTCATCACTTTAATTATGCCAATTTATTATATCTCTGAAGTAACCTTGATTCCACAAAATACTTCTGTTTGTGACTATTTGCCCTAGCCATTTTGCAATTCTAATAAAAACAAATCAGTAGAAATCCATGCAGTGTGAAAAATTTTGAAAAGCATGTTAACTATTTTCCTGTTCAAAAGGATTAAATGTTGCAACCAAAGAGGCTTCCGTTGGTATCGCAATCCTTACTCTATAACAGGAAACCCATTATGAAAAGGGTATGTAACTCAGTGGTAGAGTGTGCTTACCAGTCCTGGGTGCAACACAACAATAAGGAAATATTTTGCAATAATATTTGCACCATACACACCACCTTTTAAAGATAGCTAAGAGATTCAGGTCAGGACATATGTTAAACTCCACCAATATGACTAAGTAATCACTCATATTCCATCTCAAAATCAAATAAAAGAAGTCATACTGGTCTTAGCCTTGGGATAGAAGTTCAATAAGCAACCTTTGAAAATATACATTATAAGACACATTGTGACATTGGAAGTAACCAAATGAAGATTCTAATCATTCCACATGTACACCTTGTTCATATCTAGCTTCATACTAACAGAAATGCAATCTTCATTACAACACAACGCAGTCATAAAAAATAAAATTCTAACAAAAAAGCATTGCAGACAGGGTCCCCTTACAAGATCCTGGATTCTTATGTCATAACTAGGCCGATGATGGGATTATATCCCTGGTGTCAATCGATCTAGGGATGGTTTCCGCTCTTCTACTTCCAACACTTTCGTGGGGAATAACAAAGTGATAACAATGTATCCGGACTTAGCGAGTCAGATTCTTATAAAGGGAAGTTGAACATTGCTCAGCCCCCTTTCTGACTTAAATAAGAACTTACGTAAAACAAAACAGGCAATATCTTTCTGACGTCATTAAGAACTTACATAAAACAAAACAGGCAATGTTGAGCATGGGTTCGATTTCAGTAAATGGAAATTATCCAGCCTCATTTATAGGCCCCAAACAAAATGGCATGGGATCGATTTCAGCACATGAAATCGCCTAGCCTCATTCCTAAAGGGGAAAAGTACTTAAGCAGATCCTTCTAATCAAATACCTATCAACAATTAAGCCAGATAAAAAAACGATAGATCATATTGCAGCATTGGGAAGCCATACCACCGTCCACACTTAGGGTTTTGAGTATTTTTTTAAATGCATACTCTGGAAAAACATAAAAAAAAGGGATCATTCAATGAAATGCCGCCATTACTCTTACAGAGCTACCGTTTACCCATAGAGGGCAGTAACCCATCCAAAACGTAGACAACTAGATCTTGCTCAGGCATGTAACTCCTATACAACAACAGTTTAATAAAAATGTTGATATCCATACCTTTAGATCTAGAACCATAATACAACCAGCACGGTGATGGACACATCGTTTTCAGATCTGGAGTTGGTTTATAATAGTAAATAAAATAAAACCTTGATAGCAATATTGTGTTCAGCAAAACCACAAGGACTTTCATAGAAATCAAATGGGATCTGATAATTCTACATGCATGAACTGAGATCATTCATTCTCTGTGCATTAATTAAAATACTGCATCAACCAAATCATCATTATAGTAATTCCAAGAAATTGTTATGGTAAAAATTCCAAAGCTTTTAAGGGCAGAAATGCTAGCTGTCGAATCATGGTATGCGGCATCAAAGAAAAATAAGAATGCCAAAGTAATCATTATGATAAAAATTCTATAATGTATAAGGTTAGAATGTTAGCTACCGAATCCTAGTATGCTGCTCCAAAGAAATTGTGATGTCTTGGATTTGCTCCAAAAGATTCCACCTGCGATCCCTTGTAATATTTACCAAACTTCAAGGAGGTTGTGCCAAAAGTATTTCCAGGTAGAGCCTGGAACTCTCCCTTGAGAACCCTAAATCGATCTCCTTTCAAGAAAACCCTGAGATAGTACGAATTGCCACAATTTCTTCCAAATGTAATTCTGCAAAACTATCTTGTTAGCCCATTCTTAAGGTCCAGTGTTGTAGCTGGCTCTGATACCATATGTGAAATACCTCTTATACCTCAGTGCCATTATGGTGGAAAAGGGGTAAAATTTTGTTTCGTTGTTACTACAACATTTGTCAATTAGGTTAGAGACATGTGACAACCCCAAGAGAGAGTTATAAAAAAAATATATTTTCCTTTGCTTTCAAGAGATGACTATATACTTTCGATAAAACACACAAACATACCTGCAACCTTGTAATAGTTGTATCTCATGATCAGACACCTTACATACAATGCACCCAAGATTAAATAATTATGTATCCTCTCAATCGAAGAATACCTATAGCCATCCTTAAATTGTCGTTTTGAAACATACTCATGTTAGAACACAACTCAAAATATAATCGCCTGAAACTCTTAATTAACATATGGGTCTTTTAAGAGAGGATGCTCTATTCGACAAGGCTAATTATTATTTATTTGTAACTAAGGAGTCATAAGGGGCACGCTTGTATTCATATCCATAGCCTAGACTTTAGCCAATTTGCTTTCATTTATAGGAACAAAATAATTCAACTCTTCCAGACAGCAAAACAATGGAGCTATTCGCTATTAATAATTAGAGAGTATCTATAGGATACTTTTGGGGTCACTTCTATGACATAAACCATTCATAATGTTAATTAAACGTGTAAGGATTTGGTCCTCCCAAAAGAAGAATGAGGATATAAAGCTGACACGCCTCAAATTCACCAGGCGGTGCTGACTCTCCTCCAAGAAGATACACCAAGAATTATAACCATATGTGAGTGTATTTATTTAAGTGATTACAAAGATGGTTGTTCTTAGGGTAAGTGCCAACATGAGTGAGTAGATCCCTGAGACACCGTTCAATGCATACAACAAGCTTGCATATGCTCTTATAACCCAGAGGCAAACATTGTCTAAAATTATAGCTAATAGATCAATTTAACAAAGGGGACGGTTTCACACGGTGCGAACCACGATTTCAGGTTAATATTCTTGCAGCGATGGCTCACAGTACTGAGCGACCAAATCTACCTCATATTTTGGTTAAAAAAATCTAATATGTCATCAGCATTGGCACTTGCCTTCGAGTGGTCGAGCTGACAATGGTTAAGGATTATAACCAATGCCCGTAGCGTCACCTCTCGCTAATGTGAGGCCATTCAACATTCATCCTGTGTGTGTGTGTGTGTGTCTGTGTGTGTGTGTGTATATATATATATATATATATATATATTAAGAAAAAGGTGAAACACGCAAATAATATTAACATACGTACCTTACAATTAACCTCGAGGGATCCATTTTTTGTTTGGTATTTGGTCCCTTCATAGAAATCCTTTCCTTATTCCATTTCTCATATAGTATGAAACCTTCCCATGAGACTATAAACATATTCACTACTTGGCAGACTGTCCAACATAAACAGTGTTATACTGATACATCGTTAACTTGTGTTTTAACAAAATCCTTTTCTCAACTAACATTTTGTAGTGTGGATGAAAGTATCTTAATTCCAATGGATTATTATTCATGACCTTAAACAATATATTCCATAGTCTTTTAACATCATAATGCATTTAAACACAACTAGTGCCTGCGATAAAGTTATGATAGCTTTTCTTGATCATTCCTTATGCAGTATTAAATAAATTCATAAGAGCACCTTCAATACACAATAAGATGCAAGGAAAATAAACATTTAGACACACAGACCAAAAGGATGCCATTGTACGTGGTTCACCCCAAACTCAAGGTTACATCCACCAAACTGTCTTATCATGTAATATTTTCCGAAAATAAATGGTTACAACTGGCAAAACTCTGTTTCCCTGAGATTCACAGCAACTTCATTGCCCTGAAATATTTCTTCTTTACTCTTTAGAGACTCCCTTCCACATAGCATTCCTTTATTCCTATCCATTGGTTCTAATGAACACGTTTTCCTACACAAGATAATATTAATTATTAATTCAAATGTCATTGGTGAACCCGACCCCTTAACCAGGCATACCCAAATCAACAATTGCCTTGTCCATACTCAGGAATACAATATAATATCTGTTCAAAGCAAAATAAGGAATTATGTCTTAGTATGAAACTCTTTACCCAAATGAATACGGTCTGAGTTCCTATTACTACCCAATGGTTTTTAGCAAAAATGAGACTTATAAAACAGACAGTGGGCCATTACTCAGCAACCACAAATAATGGTAACCTAAACCAGGTCACACATTGCAAACCCATTTCGAGAGATATTTAACGCACATGATGGCCCACGCATACACAAAAGGTAATTTATACTGGAATCTGAGCTTCCTGTCTTGGAAGGATCTGAGTTGGAAATACAGATCCAAAATGCGACTGATGGATTGCACACATGGGTTAAACTATGGGTTAAACTATTGGGCAAACGCATCTATGGTTGATGCTAGATCTACAGTGAAACCGCAAACATGACCTCAGAATGCTAAACGTCTTCTTAATCTAACACATCGACCAGATTCTAGGTGAGGAAATACACCACGATCTCAAATTTGTAACACGGTATTTAGTCCTACGTATACCAGTAAATTGATGCTAGATATGGAATAAAAGAACAACATAACCCTGGGAATGGTGGATCGATACTCCAATCTAAAACATCGTTTGGATGCAGCGAATGGGTTTTAGAGATAGAAATACACAGGGATCGGGTTCTAGCTATGGGAATGCACAAGGATTTCCCCTCAAAACGTGGGTAGTGTAATATACCCAGCCATTTCCACCAATTTTCAAATCGTGGGTAGAGTTTATTTTCTATGCAGACCCTAAATCCCCAAAAATACATACTAGAGAGAACATTCTCCATACTATCACATTCATTAGTAGTCCACTTTATTAACAACAATCCTTTGCATCATGGAATCAAACACATGTATAAAGCATTGGGAAAAAAAAGGGCAGAGACATACATTAGAGCACATCAAATTTAGATAGGTATCACAAATCATTATGGCTGCAATGTATATATATCATCCAACCCCAATAGATAGCTGTCTCGGTGCTTGATCTCCATCTTCCACATGTAGCACACACCACTCCTCATGCGAACGAAATTCCCCAAACACACGAAAACCCCAATGATATGGGGAGCTTGTGATTTCCTTTAGCTCCCAGTGCCCCCCCCCATTCACAACACTTCTAGGGTTTTTATAACAAAACATGGCTCTACCCTTAATGCCTACGCAGGGAAACATTTTTAATGATAATAATAAAGCATTGAAAGCCCCCTTCTATCACAGAATACCGTGAGTCAAGGAGTTTTAACGCCTCCTTGATCCATGATTCTCAACGGTAAGAGAAATCATAAAGCTTCCTTAATCTAATATTTTTCAAAAGTTAAAACCAGCAGAGGAAAATAACGCCTCCTTAAATGGTGTCTCAACATACGGTCCGAGATTTTATTAATATTCCTCATAACATAATTTTCAGTAATTTTGGTCATCTTGCTCTATGAGGGTTATACATACCTAAGCTAATGTAGTTATATACATATATACAATGCATGAGACTAATTCTAAAATACACGTATATATCCTTTTACAGTATAGTGTTCCAACCATGTAAGAATACTCTTCTATTTGTTTTTGCTATGTAGGGTTTTCCTACTACCTTATGTGAAATTCTTTCACATACAAATATATATATAACCTTCTTTTATATATATATAATGTTTTTCTTTCGATCCAAAAGGCGAGGCGGAAATAGGCCTATGGGGCGAGCGTCTCTATCATCGAAATTTTAAGCAATACTTCCTGTCCCAAAAGACTTGGTTCAACACTTTTGTCCCTTCTTGTGTTAATTCTAATTCCTTCCTTTTTCATAAATACTTAGCTCATCTTTCACCTAAATTTCCAGTTTCTTTGGGTGGGGCCTTGGCACTTGAGCTCCTCACCCAGGAGCCCTCATACAATAATATTTAAAATCACAAAACGCTTAGGGGCATATAGGAGCGACATTACAATATGCAACTGGCCCTACTATTTGAAGAACTTCAAATGACTTGCAATATCTGGGTGACAAATTGGCACAACTTCCAAGTTTCAAGGAACTTTTCTTTTCCCTCACTCTAAGGTAAACATGATCCCCAACAATGAACTCTCTATTCATCCTACCCTTATCAGCATATATTTTCTATCTGTCTTGGGATGCTTTCATATTCTTCCTGATCTTTACAACCTCCTACTCCATCTCCTTAAGCAATCCTGGGCCAATCACAACTCTGTTCATGGGATTATCCAAAGTCACGAGTGTCCTACACCTCCTTCCATACAAGGATTCATATGGAATCATCCCCAAGGATGCTTGTTGTCCATTGCTAAAAGCAAACTCTACCAATTGTAAATAATCTTCCCACTTGGTTGGTTTTTCCATCACAGACATGTGAAGCATGTCTTCAAGCACTTGGTTAACTCTCTCTATCTGCCCATTAGTTTGAGGATGGTACATAGTGCTGAAGTGTAGATTCGTACAAAAATATGCAAACAACCCCTTCCAAAAATTGGAAGTGTACTTGACATCTCATGTTCTCTCCAAGTCATTGGAAATCCTGTAATGAAATCCATGGAAATAAATTCCCATTTCCATTCTGGAATTGGCATAGGATACAACAAACCTGCTGGGTGTTGATGCTCAACCTTCACCTGCTGACATTTCATGGATGTTGAAATGTATTCAGCCATGTACTTTTTCATTCCTGGCGAAAAGTACTACTTTATGGCTGTAGCAATTGCCTTTTGATATCTTGGGTGACCAGAATATGGTGCTTGATGGATGTCGTCCATAACAAATCTCCTCAAATATGCTACTTTTGGAATGTAAATTATTTTCTTAGAAGTAAGAAGTCCATCTTCTTCCAATTTATATCCCTCATACATCTTTTCAAGGCTTTGCTGCTGCAAATGGTCCTTTACCTACACATACAATTTATCTTCAACAACAATATTAGTAATTTGCTGCCTCAACTCCAATTGGAAAACACTAATGGATGCCACATGCATTTCCTGCACCTTCCTGCTAAGTGCATCAACTACCTTATTCTCTTTCCCCTTTATGTGATTGATCTCGAAATCAAACTCACATAAAAACTCCATCCATCTAGCTTGCCTAGAATTCAGAGCAGGCTGATCAAACAAATAATTCAAACCACAATGGTCTCTCCTTAGGTCAAAAATTCTTCCTATCAAGTAATGCCTCCACATCTTGAGAGAATGTACTATGGTTGTAAGTTCCAGATCATGAGTAGCATAGTTCTTCTCATGTTCCTTCAAATTTCTGGACTCATAACATATCATGTAGTTGTCTTGCATAAGGACTCATCCAACCCCTTTACCTCATGCATTTTTACACACCAAAAATTATTTCTCTGGGTCTGCAACTTTCAAAAATTGACGCATGGGTGAGTAGACTCTTCAACTGCTGGAAGCTTTCTTCACACCTCACTCTCCATTTGAACTTTATTCCCTTCTTTTGCAAAGAAGTAATGGCATGTGCAACCTTGGAGAATCATTCACTAAATCTCCTTTAGTATCCTGTAAGTCCCATAAAAGATCTTAAATCTGTCATGTTTCTTGGAGTAGGCCAATTCATTATGGCTTCAATATTGTCAGGGTCCATAGATATACCCTCTTCTGTGATAATGTGACCCAATTACTGAATTCTATCTTTATAGAAGTCACACTTGCTCAACTTTGTATACAACTTATGCTCCCTAACAAATTGTAATGTCAAGCTCAAATTCTCTTCATGCTCTTCCTCATTCTTAGAATAAATGAGAATGTCATCGAGGAAAACAAGAACAAACTTGTTCAAATACTTGCCAAAGACACTGTTCATAAGGAACATAAATGTAGCTAGGATGTTTGTGAGACCAAATGATACTACTACAAACTAATAATGTCCATACCTTGTTCTGAAGGATGTCTTATGAATGTCTTCATCCTTGATTCTCACCTGATGGTAACCCGACCTCAAGTGAATCTTGGAAAACACCCTTGCTCCTCTCATTTGATCAAAGAGGTCATCAATTCTAGGAAAAGTATATTTATTCTTCACTGTAACCTTGTTAAGCTATCTGTAATCAATACACAATCTGAGTGTATCATCTTTCTTCCTTATAAACAGAACTGGTGCTCCCCAAGGAGACACACTTAGCTTGATATAATTTTTCTCCAACAACTCTTGTAGCTGCATCTTCAACTCTAAAATTTTTGGTGTACTCATTTTGTAGGGTGTCTTGGACACTGGTCCTACTCCTGGTATAAGTTCAATTGTGAAATAAATGTCCATCTTTGGAGGAAGCCCTGGAATCTCATCAGGAAAAACATCCTTGAATTCCTACCTGAAAGTCCTCCAACCTAGGATTTTCATTCTTCACTTCCTCCACAATATGAGCTGCATACAACTGGAAACCCTTCCTACAAAATTTCTTCAACTGCATTGCTGAAATCTGCCTCACTGAAATTACCTTTGGAATTCCTCTTACAACTCTCGAGTTCCCTTCTTCATCCATGCATTCAAAATTCTTATGGTAACAGTCAAGATTTACCCTGTGAACTTCTAACCAATCCATTCCAATGAGAACATCATAAGAACCAAGGGGTATAACATTCATATATACACAAGTAGCCCATCCATTTATTCATCACCAATGGACATTTCTCTACCACTTCACTAATCTTTCTCTTAGTTCCAGTGGCTAGCTGAACTAAGCACTATTTTCTATGCCTTACTTTCTTGAAAGAAAAAATATCCACTACTCTATGAGAAATGTAACTTTTGGTAGAACCACGGTCAATCAAAATGGAAAAATATTGCTGAAGGATCTTACCTGCAACTTCAACCAGAGTCAACTGGTGGTCTAACTAGCAGTCCTCCAGCGATGCATAAATCCTAGGGACAACCCTCGCTACTTGACCCACTGTTTCTGCCTCTTGAAGGTTGTAAGATGGCCTTGCACTCTCATTCTTGAGTGGACAATTCCTGTGCATGTGGCGTCCTCCACATCTCCAACATGGGAGTGGTTCTTTGATCTTCTGTGGATCTCTTGGATTTTCTCCCACCACTCTGGTTGGCTGCTTATCAGGTTGGGATGGTTGTTTCTGTTGATTCCTAAAGTTAGAAGTTTTAAAACCTTTCTTCCTTTGGTCAGAATTCTCATTCTTCTTGTCCTTCCATGTCTTATGATAGTCAGGTTTTCATCTAATTTTCTCATAGAAATACCTAGCTTTCCTTATTGCTTATTCCATAGTTTTAGGCTCATAAAACTCAATTTTGTCTTTGTAAGAATAAGGCAATCCACTTAGGAAATGTTGGATTTTCACTTTCTCATCCTTCATGTACCTGACATATCTCAACATATCCAAGAACTTGTTTGCATACTCTTCCATGGTTTGCTCTCCCAATCTTAGCTCATGAAATTCTTTGATCTTGTCATCATAGTACCTGTTAGAGAGGTATTTCTACTTGAAATACTACTGGAATTGTCTCCACACTGTTGTCACCCGAAACTGGCACGCGGGTGCCGAAAGCCCAAACCGCGGGCGCGCCAGCCCAGTGACAACCTCTCTCTCGAGAGGCCAATGTCACCACACCTTCTCTCTCCTCGCTTCAGGCTGGCTCTTCTCCATCTCTAGGGGGGTTTCCCTATGTTCGGATCTCTAAGGCAGGTGTAGTTGAGGGAAAGGTGATCTGAAGAGGCTGCCTTAGAGAAACTCGGGTAGCAGAAAGGAAAATAAGTTTGATTGATGGGTAGGAAGGGAAGGGGGGATCAGTCCTCGAGGAAAAGGCCAGTGCCAGTATGAGAAGGGCGAATGGAGTCAGAAGGGGAATCAGAAAGGCTTTGCATTTTGCAGAAGGTAGATCAGGTTGGTCCGCTCCATAATCAGAGGCCAGGAGAATGGTAGTATAACTGACTACTTTCCATTACTCCCAGACCTCCGAGAACATAACGACGACAAGCAACTTGGCAACCACAAATTCTTTCCCAACGTGCTAGATTGTTATCCTTCTATGCCAGCTTAGTCTACAACTTAAGAAAACACAAGATTACCACTAAAAAACCCAACATCTTTAAAAATCTCAACAATGAATTTCTTTATTAACTCTGTGGAAAAATCCTCCCAGTCCAAAAAATTTTCCCTTTACAAAGAAAGAGCTACCTCTTTATAGGCCCCAAAATACTCTTTTTACTTTATTTTCAAAAAGTAAAAAAGAATATTAATAATAAATGAGATAAAAGGAAAAGTAGCCTTTTCTCTCAATGTACATCTAAGTGGAGTAGCACATAACAAAAGTAGACTCCTCTAACTTATACTTTGGCTTCTTGTTTTATGAAAACAAATACATGCCCATAACCAAAGTCGATCTCTCATAACTCTGACTACACAAATTCCATTATTAGTGGGCCAGCATAGAAGATAAGCCGTGCTCAACACTCCACATAACAAGGAGCACAGCCAAAATCTAGCACCCTTCGCGTGAGCTTCTCCAAAGAACTTAGATAGCGTGGAGTTGATTTCAACTCGGCTGCTATGATAATGAAAGAGATTGGGTTCTGCATGACTCTCCATGAAATCAGGCAATCGATTGTTGATGAAGTGCTATGTTGACGCGCAAGTGTGGCCATTTCCCGTGAACACTGCCAGGTCACCACAAAATTCCCATGAAGAGAATTGAAACTCCAGCAGCTGACTGTAAACACTCGTTCGGCGTGAGTTTCCTCCCCTGAAAAACTAGTTGTCACTCAATTTCTATTCAGCTTGTGATGGTGGGTAGGATTTGCATTAATCGCATCAACCACAAACATGCAGTCGTGTCACTACTGGCTGCGCCAATAATTTGGGATCAACACTGTATGAAAACGTGGGTTTTGAATTGTGGATAAATACTTCAACCGACTATTAGTGGAGAGGTGGGTGAACACGATTTCATAGCTGCAGCATGGATTGCTCCACCAACACTGCCAGATGTTCACGCCGACTGTCGATGGAGAAGAGAAATGCGGGTCCGCCAACGTGAACCTCTTCATCGTGCTCGCTGTCGATAATTATAGTTCCTAGAAACCCACTGCCAATTTCAAATCCTTCGGTTGCAGGCAAGGACATCATAGCCTTTGCCAGCTCTGCCTCGGGTTTGTCAAATATTGGTGAAATCTCTTGCAATGTGAAAATTGAAGTAAGACTTGCAGTATAACTAGAAGTGATGATAAAAACAACAAATGAGCATACGATAAGCATAGCTCATCCAAGATGGCTCTCCAGATTTTCTTTGTGGGTATTAAACATAGTCGACAAAGCTGAACCAGAGAACGATCAGGGCTTGCTTCTTTCTCTGTCCTTGAAACTCGGGGCTTGTTCTATGCTCCAAAATCCAAACAACAGTTGCTATGACAAGGGGAAAGAAAAAAAAATGCACCAGTCGTACACCACATCTCTACTGTGAATGGTTGCAGGAAAGCCCAAGTGCCACTCAAGTTTTTCTCTCACAGAGGAGCCACCACAGCTAGGCCAGCTTCTATGTAAGGTTGCGTGAAGTCCACATACCTTGCCAATTTTTCACAATTGTAATGCCCCCATTATTACCGAATTTCACTGGACCAGTTAGTCCTGTAAAATTAGTTTGTGACAATATGTTCAGCAGTTTTTGACCTTCTCCAAAGACTTTGAGTTTTGTTATCTCTGCTTTGTTTCCACTTGCACTGGATACTTGAGGATAATCTGTAAAAGAAACAAATCCACCTTCATTTATGAAAGTATCAATAGAATGAGCTATTGCCCAGACTGCATCGTAAGCATAGAATCCAAATGCATTTAATCGACCATCAACAAGCCCAGCTTTGCGTAGATTGTTCCATCTAACAGTAAAATCATGCTCCTGCTATGAAACTGGAATATGCCGAAGTAAACTGATGAATCCCTAGAGTGAGTTCATGGTATCATAATCAAGTATGGTAGAATCCAAAGCAGAAGACATCCAATCTATGGTTTACCCAAACATAGCCACTATTCAACATTCTGTTTAACATTTCCCAGCAACGATATTACCTTTAAAACGTAGACAGGCTGAGGATGGTCCTCCCTTGCAGCTCTATGGATACCCCTGTCAAATCAGGAGGTAACACACACAATTTTCCTTTCATTAATCTTCTTCACTTTCCTGAAGTGCTCGCACCATATGGATGCTCTTCCATTCAAATTGAAGATGGATACTCTAGCCTTCATATTTCCTGAATAATCTTGAACTTGGAATTATTTCCTCATCCCAAGAATCCAAGATTTAGCTTCTTAACCATTCTTTATCTTGCCATTGAATATAGGTGGCCTCGCCTTCTTAAAATCATCACGTGAAAGGTTCCAAGAACGCCTCTTCCTCTCATTCCTGTGATAAGAGGAACTTGAATCACTAGTGGATCCTTTAGAGTCAGATGACTCACTAGGAGATCTCTTTCTCCTTCTAGTGGTACTCTTACTTCCTTTTGGCCTTAATGTCTAATCCCCAAATTTCATGCACCTCTGGATATCTGTCAGGCTTTGCAACATGGCTGCATTCAGCTAATTCTGCTCTTCCTGATCCTTAACCAACTTTTCATTATCTTCCATGTAGCTATGCATCTCCACCTTGAGGCTTCTCATGGTGACTGCAAAATCTGGGGGAGTATCTTGAAACCTCCTCCCATTAGAGTCTGTCTCAGCATTTCCAACTTGAAAATCCCCCCCCATAGCATCCTCCTCCTGCTCATAGGGATCCTATGCATCATTCATGCGGTAGGTTCTCATGGTTAAGACAACAACCCACTTTCCAATATGCACTATGACTCTACAAAATGTGTTATCAAATACCATTTGTTAGATAAAGAGTAATTCAAAATCAAAACCATTTACTTACTATCACCTGGCCTATCTAGGCCCAATGTTGTAACCAACAGCTCTATTAACTGTTCAACCCAATCCTTTTAGTCTCGACACTGCAACCCACAGCGCTAATACCATGCTGTAGTGTTGGCACCATTCTGTAGATACCACTATGTAGTGTACTATGATGCTAGTATCCAATGATATTCTTATCCATTGCACTATCCATACTAGTCCATCCAGGCCCAATGCTGTAGCTAACAGATCTGATACCACTATGTAGCATACCCATACCCCGTTATCATGCGGAATTAAAAATTTCATTGAGGACCTTTATTGTTCATCAAAACACAACGAATGGCTGCAAACCACTTCTCGACATTTCCAACACTATCACACTCCCTACCATCTTCCATTGATCAGTTCAACGATCTACAAGGAAATATCTCAGAGGAGATCGGACGACGGAGAGAAGTAGCAACGAAAATCAATGATCACAAATAGTCCCACATCTGGAATCAAATAAACGGCTCAGGATCATCCTGCAAAAATTGATGGCACGGAAAACTTGAGTTGCTGGATATGGAATTGTGGAAATCACGATACCACAATCCTGCATCCCGCATCCCGCATTCTGCATTTTCGCATCCCGCGTGCGGAAATGACTATGGAGGAAATTGAAATCTACAAAGACGCATCCTGCAAGTTGCGGAAAAGTGTGGTGCGGAACGAAAAATATGGAAAGCTGTAATTCACAAAAAGACATCTCCGCATCCTGCATGTCACAAGTTGCAGAGGTCCAATTGTGTCAAAGGATGTCTTCCACATTTCACATCCCTCCTACGGAATAAATCATTGCGGAAGAATTTTTCTGCTCGAATTTCGACTTGCTAATCGAAGTCTTTGAACATAATTGGTCACCAAGACAACAACAATCTAACATTCTAACCTAGCAACCTAGTTTAACAATGCATTGATGGAAACATCCACATATTCCTATTACTGCAGTTATTCAAAGGAACAATTCATCAATTCAACACATCCAACATGTTCATCATATTCTATCAAGCAATTACAATGCAATACATATAATTACAGATATTAACATGGAAAATAACACTTATCTTGAGAACAAATTGTCCCAGAACCCTCTATGTCACTGCAACGTTCCACCCAGCCATAGGACAGTGCACTCATCAATCTCTGAGCAACGCTGCCACCCTCGAGCTGGGCATGATTTCCTCAAGGAATAAGGGAACACTAGCAGACTCATACATAGCCAAGGGTGCAAACAAAATCAGCCAAGCCAACACAGTTGGTTTTATTAGGCTGCAAGGGAAAACAAACCAATATATGGGTTTCACAGGACACTTAACCAAGCCATCTCATAGTTAGGTTTCAAGGATTGTTGATAGCCAAGCCAACATTGACCTTAAGGACCAGTCAATCAAACATATGGGTTTATCAAACTGTAACAGTCAATTCATCTCACTGTTGGGTTTATCAGGATACCTAGCTAAGACAACATTCGCAGCTAGGTTTATCATACTATCCAACCAAAGGTTACTTACAAGGTCAAACACAACTAGACACAACCCAACCAACAGATGGGTTTATCATGCTACCAGCCAATCCACCTTTCTAGTTGGGTTTATTAGGATTCTAAGGCAATGAGAAGGAAGAACTACTAAGCTAATCAACTCATCTACAAAGCTAAGAACACCTTTAGAAGACCTATCTGGCTTGGCTTCCCCACTTCCTACACATCCAACACAAGGAAGTGTACCCTTCTTTCCTCCATAGTCCCTCAGGATAAAACTTCCCTTCCAGTGCTCTTCATGATGTGCATAGCAGGTTTAGCATCCACTCTTATCTTATTGTGAGGTTCCATGCTAGGTTTATCAACACATTCTACGTCTCTCCTATTATTAAGTCTTGTACATAGTTCATACCTAAACCAGGGTGAACAACACAACAACCATAGGGAGACTCAGCAACACAGGATTTACTCTGGAACATGAGTTACAGGGTATCATAAACTATGTAGTTCAAGATAACATTGCAACAAATCAATCACAGTCTTTCCAAGGGAAAAACACTTGCATAACGCAAAGGATACACACATGAAGAACTCATATTTGGAAGAGATTCCCCCCTGAATGGAGAGAATGATGATGGATGAGCAAGACATCCCGCAGCTCCCAAAACGTGAATCCAAATGAAGACGTGAATGTGTGAGAGAAATTGGCATATGGTTCTGGTGTTTTCTTCTCCATGCAAGAAAAAAATGACATTCAAAACTAGGTTCTCTGACCAATTCTATTTTTCCCATACTCTTCCCCTTCCATGGAATAACTATATCAACCACATTCTGGTAGAAATAAATGGTTGGGAAGAAAGACAAGAAAAAAGGGTAGTCAACGGTTTTCATGGGATTTCCCCATGACACATGGATTTTCCCAAACTGGTTCATGGTTAACATTCCCTCCCCCTTACCCTTAAGAAAATAATGCCCCCGTCTCATTTTTTGTTGCATTGACATAGCTCGGTGTGGGTTTTCATTAATTTTCATATTTACATGATGTTTAAAAAAGTGCTTGACTTAGCATAGAACCCATAGGAATCAACCATGATCGCCTCAATGCCAAACATTAATCAATGAAAGGGCCTTGTCCTTGAGCTCCTTGTCATGATTTCATATAATATTTACATCATATACATTAATGCAATGGGGTCAAAACCAGGGTGTTATATTAATGCTGGACCACAGCCCAACCGACAAGATATTTTTTTGGAACTTCTATCCTACTTCACAACATATTAAGTTGTTTTGTATTTAGGAATCATTTTTACTTTCTCCACTTCCACTGAAGAGGAGTTATTTTCCTGCCAAAGAAGAATGCAAATGCATTTAGAAAGCAAAAAAAATGATTCCCATATAAAAGAAACTTGAAAGAATGTTGTGCACTAAAAGAAAATTTTTCACTTTCCCACAACGAATAAGGGTCTCAAAGGCCAATCTACTTCTACTGCCTGCCAACTTTGAAATTCATCCTTAGGAGATGTAGATTGATAGGAATAATGGCAGTATAAGAACATATGATCTTGGTGGTATTAGCATGATCTTCCCAACTATAGATATGATGTTTGAAATGATTGTGATTATAAGGTATTAATAGGATAGTGTACGTTGAAGGGACAACGTGTATTTCGGTTCCTCAAGTAATATTTTGCAGTGCTACAAAACTTGGCATCAATAAATAATTAGACAGGGTCATCAACTCAGGAAATCTGCTTAATGGGGAAACATAGACAAAAGTCGGCAAGCATAAACGCAGACCTGGGAAGCTCAAAAAACTCAACAACCACAAAAACTGGGAAAATTTCAGAGAAATTGGGAGCAATCTGAGATTTACATATCTTCTTCACTCCTCAGTGCTATCCAATTCATATTAAGGTACTAGCTCTTGAATTTATGGGGATTGGTTCCATGTTAAATATGAGATTCATGGATGTAATCAGTATTATAAATCTGTGACTAAAAACCTTCACCAAATTTTGACATCTTCACATAAACCTACTCCATTGGTAACTCATATTCGCCTATTTTGGTGGATTTGATTATTGGAAGAATCTGCAAAAGAAAATATGGTTAAAAGTAAAGGTTTTAATTCGAATTGATTGTTAAAATTTAATTTCAAGCATCAGGTGAATTAAATATTTTTTTGTAGTCTATGTTATGTTATATAATTTACCCTGTTGTTTCTTAAGTAATAAAATGTTTCTTATATATATTTTACTCTGTTGTTTCTTAAGTAATAAAATGTTTTATATATATATTTTACCCTGCTATTTCTCAAGTAGTAAAAAAATTTCAGTTTGAATGAGTGGCTAAATGCTTGACATTTTGCAAACAACAAAAAGCTCATGTTGGTAGTCTATTAAAGAAAATAGCACCAAGTCAACCAAAATGCCCCGTCCAGTTTATGAAGCAATGCCAATGGACTATATACCATGTTGACCTCTATTCTGCCAAGCAAGAGGAAAGAATTTTGCTTGTCTTTCTAGATGTACCTTGGATTTCTAAAATTGATGCAGGATTGGGAACAATAAGGAAAGTGACTTATTTTCAATGCAGAGAAGTTGTGGAGGGAGAAAGTGAACCACCAAAATACAATCATATATCTTGATTGAATTTTATTCTGATCTAGTGAAAAAATAGATTGATTGCACCCATAGTATCTAGGTGCATCTACATATAACTTGTTTGAAAATATTCAACTTTAATATGCTAAATTGAAGTTTTGAAAATAAAAATTTGAACAAACAACTCCATATTAACCCTATATATTCTAGGTACTAAGATCAATTTTTCTGATTTCTGTGTTTAATAGATACAGAGTTAGTTAAGATGAATCTTTACTACTGAACACAATAGCCCATGACTGAATTCATGTGATTTATCTATATAGTCTCAGAAATCATAAGCCTAAATGGATTGTACAATCAGTCTAATTCAACATAATTGTTGATAAAGAAGAATGAATCAGAACATTAAGTTGATAATAGTAAGTTTTACAGGGAAAAGATGAAAATGCAATACATATTAATCCATAGATAGAAGTAGTAGCACACACTTGGAAATCACAAGTCACCCAAAAAAAATTAATTCCTGTGTCAAGTTGTAATGTCCCAAGTCTGTTGTATAGACTTGAACACTTCAAGTCTGTAAATTATATTAAAATTTCTGAACTTCAATTAATTTACACAATGACTTCTCAGACTGGGCAAATAAGGGGTTTCTTCTGGGAAATTTGTAGGCAAAAGGAGGGAGCAGTGGACTGAAAACAAAGAGATTTTAGACATGGAATTTCCTCTCCCCTAACAAATTTAGATCTGTTGCCATTTAGGGTTCATATTCCGCACTGCGGAAACCTACTACCACGCTTCTGGGCGGCCAAACCGTGAAACTAAGGAGAGTAGTTCGGTCTATTTCATCCAAGGGCTTCTGGAAACTTGCAAAGGTTTTTTCCAGAATTAATATAATATAAATAAATTATTTATATATTTTACTGATTTTATGGAAAGTTACAAGAATTTTTGGGTGAATTTGGGTATTTTTGGCATTTTTGGCCAAGGAGAACCCTGTGCAGAGGAGGATACAAAAAAGTGGTACAGCCCCAAATAAAAATGGTTCTGTATTTGTATATGGGAATTTGGTCCTGTTAGTGACCCAAAAGAACTAACAGATCTCATATTGAGTTAACAAAAATGGTTTTACATCAATTTTACCAAAACTAGTTATTGAAAGCTAGTAATCTAGCTAGGGTCTAAAACAAACAGTTAAATCATCTCAAATGCATTTATGTAAAACATGAGAACTATAAAAGGGGTAAATATAAGTTCATTTAATATGTAAAATTCCTTAAATCACTTCCCCAACTTGACATATTCCTTATATCACTCATTTTTATTCAATTTCCCCCATACACTGCTAAAATAGGCCTTTTAGGCAAAAATGAAGACAAGAATCTTTATGGGAAGAGATGTTTCGACCTGATACATATAATTCACAGAATATTATAACCCTATAGAACATAAATTACATAATTTAATGACCATTAAAAGGATGCTCCAAAAACAAGGGGCAGGAGGCCCGAATCATGACTAGCAAGGGCTATGAGCATAAGTGAAGCTAGGGCTTCACTGGATATGGACCTGAACTTAATGGAGGCTAAAAATAACTCTGTAAATCCTTGAATTCCTACAATATAGCACTCCACACCTACAATGGAAGAAAAGGGGATGGAAGGAGAGGGGAATGGAAGGCTGGGGCTCATCTCCCAGTAGTCTGAGGCACAACACTCATAAGTAATGCTCACATAAGAATTCAACAATAAAGTCAAAAACAAAACTGAAGCAATGGATCTGAATTTATCTTTTATAGACTTATGGATGACCTGATTAGTAAGTTGAGGCCAATGGTGACCTATGAGAGCAAGTCAACCCCATGGGTGACCTAACCCTAGCCACAAAAGCGCCCCCTTTGGGAAATTAGGCAAGTAGGACCATGTGGAATTGTTTCCAATTCCAAATCATCCTTTACAATTAGAAACTACACCCTCCCTTAGTCAAACGCTGCCTCTTTTGAGTTATGACAGTTTTTTGCTTTTAGGAAACTTCCCTTTTTTCTCTTGCTTGCTTTTGTCATGGACTTTCTTATTTTTACCAAGGAAAGTTGACTAGCTTTACCCAATGCACCTTGCTAACATGGAATCCTTAATTCCACATAATTATTGTGCATAATAAATAAAATTGCTGAAATAAAATTAAATACACGCCTTAGAACAATTATTAGTAAAAAATGATCCTAGGAGGAATAATTAATAACAACTTGAGCCCCTAGGAACTTAGCATGGTCAACACTTTTAATGGTCAATTTGAGGGAACATGACAGTCCTCCTCTCCTAAATCTACTTGTCCTCAAGAAGAAGCACCACAGAGTGTTGCAAATTTTTCCACTGTGTTTTTGCTGCACCACTCTGATCATAACCATTTTTATGATGCCACTTCCTTTAGCAAAAATTCTAACCCAGTTAAAGTAACTAAGTAAAATTACCAGATCCCACTGCCACCTCTGCAAGGACACAAATTTTTTTGCCACCTTTTGAACTTGTCATTCCTAAGAATGCCTGGATCCCATGGTTTTATCTGCCTCCTTCCACCCATCAATAAAAAAAACCAAAATTTTATCATTGTAGAGGAGGAAAATGAGGTTATGAAAATCATACCACCATACTAGGAGCTTGTCTCTCCCCATGCCAAACTGAACATTTTTTAAACTCTCCCACTAGACATGGAATTCCTTAATGCAGGACCAAATCATCTTGAGCCTCTCTAAAGTATGAAAATCCATGTGCAAGCTAGCACTGGAACTCATGTCACTATTTTTATGAACACATAGGAGTTTATCCCATGCCCCTCCATGTATACTAAAAGCATCATATAGCAGCCATACATGCTCATTGCATTACTCATACAATTTCTTTGATGTGCCCAATGTATCTCCATTGATGCAAGCAAGATTTTTACTATCCAGTGCACACATCTCAATCATGTGTCTAGCCACCCAATCAATGGACGGACAAAATTTCATGCTAAATGATTCAGTTACTACTAATGCACTTGTCAAACCACATGGTTTGACCATCAATACCTCATCTGGAAGAGTGAAAGTATCATGTTCCTCTTGTTGCATCAACAGAAAAAATCCTTTCACCCAATTTTCATCCCCACATGATGTGGTTGAAATAGAAGTGTGGGGTGAAGAATTGTGAGCCAAATATCTACAATGCTCATCAATAAATATAATGGATCCACAAATTCCTCCATTAGTTTTTTGAGTGACAGTCTGATCACGTGCCTCCAAAATTGTACAACATTTTCCTAGAGGCAACTCATAATCTCTTAGGAACCATGCAAGTTCTTGTTCTTCATATTGCTTGACCTCAAACTCCTCAAGCACATGCAAATCAGAATGCACCTCCTGTGCATGTGTATGGGAGGTATATAATAGTTGCAAAATAAGTCTTTGTTTCTGTTCACATGTCAAGACAATGTCAGTCACAAAAAAAGAATTATTGCAAAAATAAAAAAAGTTTCCCTCCCAAGGTCTTCATTCCAAATATGTCTCTATGGAACTCAACAGGTGCTCCCCTCTTCATACAATGGATCAACTCTCTTCAATTAACCAAGGGTGCAAAATTCCATCAATTGACCCACACATTGAAAGTATGTGTATATCTGATGCCTTATTTTCAAAAGTGGCTGCACGCACATGCCTTTTTTGCTGCTTGTAAATCATAGAAAAATCAGAAATATTAAAAAACAATTTTCTTGCAACAAGACATAAAACTTTTACCTTCCATATTTTTTTCTTCAATGATTCCTCTATCCAACCATCCAGTGGATGAATCAGAAATATTTCTTGCTGATTTATATGATCTATAATGATCCATCTCTTCTGCAATAGGATCTATCTCCCATGGGGACAAATCATGATCCCCTTTTTGTGCATGCGACACAAACCAGAAAAATTTCTTCACCCACTGTTCATTCCCCATTTGTGTTTCTAAATCTAGGACATGTGGGAAAGAACTGTGACCTTCTTTGCATGTTTGCAACCTTTAGTAATCAAAATTATTGCTACAACTTTTTCATTATTGGCTGGCCCAAATTGGGTGCTCTCATCCCACTCTTCCATGGGAGAGTGTCTGTTTTCAAGGAACAACTCAAGTTTCCTTGGAAATAAATGAAGTACTTGGTTCTCATAAAACTATTCTACGCACTCTTTAAGTGCATACCAAATAGAATTCTCCTCATGGTCCACCCAATCATGAGGCTACCTCATGCCATTTACCCAAAAGGGATGACTCTCAGGAGAGATTAAGGATTCAGTCAATTCTTTCCACTCTTGTTGGATTTGTTCTATCTTCATTTGTGATTCTAAGAGGGAAATTTGAGTGTATCTAAAATAATCTTGGGTGGCCATTAAATCACCTTTGAGCTTGTAGTTCTCTTATTCATATATGCAAATACTTTCTTCATCATGCAACGATGCTTCCCGCAATAACTCAACAAGCTCAAACATGTCATTTTTATCTGAAAGCAATTGTGAGAAATTACCTTTGATTGTGGACATTGCTTTCTGGATATTCTCCATGGCTTCAATGGAAGATTGGTATTTTATTAAAGCAGCTTCCCAACACATATTTCACACTGAAGCATGAGTGTCATGGAGAATTTTCAAGGCCTCTTGGATCTTTTGTTCATCCATATTCAATGACCCTGCAAGAAGATGAGGTTTTGTAGATGTTCCTCCTCTTCATTTTTCATCATCGGATCAATTTCATGCAGTGCACTCGAGGTCTTGAAATCTGATCCATATGTTGTTTCTGTAATATATTCATATTTTAAGTCCTCAACAACATAATTTGGGCTGCAACTTAAGTGTTCATTCATCCTTAGTGCACTAGAAAGATATTCTCTCAAAGTTTCATCCTTCATACTACATTCATTTTTGACACCGGAATTCTGAACCTCGTCACTGGGGGGCTCAACCATTATGAGATCTTCACTGGAAGTGGCTGCCATATCAGACTTACAAAATGACACATAAAAATAAGAATTTACTAACTCTCCATGTGTTATGTTCTCCTCCTTATGTGGTGGAATTATGATGGCTTTTTCACCCACCCATTTCTCTGCTTCACACCCTACTGAGAGGTGCTCAATTTTTGCTCCCTTGTGAGGCTCAATGGGTGACTATAAATATGAATTGTGTTTCTCTTTTGGATCAGATCCAAAATATATCTCACCATCATCAATGTGCCCCATCTCTTCTGCACTTATCTTGAAATAAATCACAAAGAAATTTGGAGTCATTTCACCTTCCACATTACCAACAACTAGATGTTGGACGGTTAGATCTTTAGTTGTGCATGGATATTCTCCATATCCTTCTGATAAAGTATTTGATGACTCATCATCCTCATGGATGCTACAAATAGGTTGATCTCTCTTTGGGAAAAACCCAAATAATCTCTCAAAGAAACAAGGTACATATGGCTCTAATGAATCTTCACTTTTGGTCCTCTTTTCTTCTCCTTCACTTTGAGAAGTGGAACAACTTAGTTCCTTTCTTGAATGATTATTGGTATTCAAATAACCTGTTGTCTGCCGATTGCACACCAGCAGCAGAAATCTTTCGAAAGCTGTCTCCTCACTTGAGAAAGTGGGAGAGGTGTGACCTTGGGGGCAAGCACAGAGCCAGGTACTGTCACCTACTCCTAGCTCCTCCGTTTAGGCTAACTCCTAACGAAGCCAAGGGGGGTAGTCCCTACAAAAGAGTTTCTATGGCTCTTAAGTTGTTAAAGTGTTTTGATTAGTTGCGGATGTGGATGGGTGTTGCTTAGGAGTTATTATGATTTGAAGTATTTGTTTATTATGAATATGACACTAAATCAAAAGCAATCCACGTTGCTAACAAGAGATTATACAGATAAGCGAAAGATTCCAGACTTTACTTAAGCATTCAGATATAATCAGCAAACATAAACCATAGACAGTTGATCAAGATAGAATATTACTCAATTATAACGAAGGACCAGTGCCTTATGGAGTCAAATAAATGCGTGAAATAAAGTCTAGGAATTAAGCTAGTGAATATTAGGTTTTGCGAGTGCTCTTGGTATATTTTAAGAATTTTAAAGAATGCTCTTGATTAGGGTGTCAACGAAGGTTTGTCAAATCCGGGAGACTCTTCTAAGTTTCCTCCGTTTAAGACATGTCAGGCCCACCCAGTATCCCAGGCTGATATTGTCAAGTGACCAGCTAGCCGAGACTCTATGACAGTGGGAGGTTCCGGCGCCTCTACTAGGAAGTACTTTGGAAGAATCCCTACAACGCCGGTGCGTTGGTTACGGGGTGTTAAGTATTATTAGGTTACTCTTGCAGGGTTTAAAGATCCAGTGCCGTTTCTGGGTACTCCGATCTGAGATCGGTCAGAGCATACTCCGGCAAGGAGGGAAGGAGTTAATTAATTAAAGGGGTGTGTGTTGCAAGTTTTATCAATTTAATTAATTAGGAATCTCCGACAGAGAGCGCTCTTGACCCCATCTTATGACAGTGGTTCAAGAGACTTATCTAATCTAAGATGCCTAATGCAGGGATATGCAGTTCTATGAATGCTCTCCGATAGAGAGTGCTCTTGACTTGTGTTACTGCAAGGTCAAGAGTCTTAATTTTTTAAACTTGAAAAAGACATAGAACATAAAAATTTAACTACCCAAGAGTCTCTTTCAGGATTTTTAGGGCCCTAATCGGGAAAGAAAGGGGGTAAGTATACAGTAAGAACTTATTCAATATTTAATCAAACAGTCAAATCAATACTTTTACTTCATTTTCAAAACATAAATAATTAATCAAAACATGAACTACTTGATTATGATTATGCAACTTATCCTACCCTATCCTATCATTATCAATTTAAACAAAAAATGAAAAGCATGACAATGAGACGATACAGGCTTCCCCCAAATGGGGGAAGAAGGGTGTGGGAGCCGTAATCCCACTCGCTTTTTTATTAATTTTTACAATTTTGATGGCTTTTATTTTTTGCCTTTGCCTTGGAAGAACATGGAGAGAAAGGGATAGAGAGAAGAGGGAAGATTTGTCTTTTTTGTTCTTGCTTGCTTCCTTGCTTGCTTAAGGCCCTTTGGAATTTTTCTCGATTATTCCTGCAAATAAGAGCTTTAAACAATTCAAACATTATATATTACTCAAAAATTTAAAGACAAACTACAAACTAAATTCTCAAAAAGGAGGGTAAAAACCAGCGGTGAAAGAAAGGGAAAGAGAGAGGAGAAAAACCAAGAAAAGGGAGAGAGAAAAGGTGAAAAAGAGGGCTGTCCAAAGGAAAAAAGAGGGCTGTAAAACAGTAAAAAAAAAGGGCAGCGAACAGTAAAAAGAGGGCTGTCCACAAGGAGGAAAAAGAAGGCTGTCCAAAGCATGAAAAAAGGGGTGAAAACTAGGTAAAACGAGGGCTGTCCTAAATGTGAAAAGGAGGGCTGTCCAAAGGCAAAAAGAGGGCTGTAAAATAGTTAAAAAAAGGGCAGCGAACAGTCAAAAGAGGGCTGTCCACAAGGAGGAAAAAGAGGGCAGTGAAAAGGAAGGAGGAAAGGCGAGCCAAACAAAGCAAAGAAAGGGAAGCCAAAGGATGGAAAGAAGTAAACTAGGGCTTCCTAAGTAACCTGTAACCAAAAGAATTTTAAAGAAGAACTATTGGGGCGCATATTCCACATAGGGTAACTCCGCGGTTAGTTAGGAAATTTGTAAGCGGAGCTATGGGTCAAAATAGTCTTAGGGGTGTCGGGGTAAGTAAAAACCCTCTCTGTTTGTAATAAGCCCATGGTTTAAATCCGGGGTTTAGGGTTTTGTGGGTGCCCATGGTTTAAGACCAGGGTTTTTGTAAAGCCGCGCAGTATAAATAAGCGCTTATGTAAAATGGAGAGGTGAGGGCTTTTGATGTAAGAAAAGATAAGGCAAGTAAGATCGGATTTTGTAAGGAAAGGACAAGTCCCAGCTGTGTGCGTGGACGACCTCTGCAGCTGTGTGCGCAGAGGGATTTTGTAAGGAGGAAAGAAAGATCTGCAGCTGTGTGCGCAGAAGCCTGCTGCTGTGTGCGCGGCTGTCAAAAGGAAGAAGAAATCTGCAGCTGTGTGCGCAGATAAACTGTGGTTTTGAGGAAAGAGGAATAAAACGCAGTTTGTGGACGCAGCCCCTACACTGGGGGTGAACCACGTTATATGTGGTGTTGTGGTTTTGTTGTGTTGTTTCTGTTTCTGTAATTTTCATGCATTAAACTGAATATATCTGATAATATAAGATCTCTGCTAATACTAAGCTTCGCTGTGAATTCCCTGTAGTGGGTTATGCAAGTTGGTTTGTGTATTATGTTGTGAAATATATACGAATGAATGATAAATTAATCAGAAGTCGATTAGTAATTATTTAGAAAGGCCAAGGTACAGTAATACCCCTCTCTA